>WBNM01020606.1:0-79328 GCA_013399055.1 Ramphastos sulfuratus
ATAGGTGTTCTTGATGAATTACAGTGTACTTTGACAGCAGAGAATCAACGCAGAAAAATTAGGTCACAGCAGCTTGCTTGCTCTTTACACTGTCATGGTTGATTGGTTAGTCTCATCACCCTTTGTTTAAAATCATTTCAGAATTAATTGGCGTTCATTAACGCAAGTCTTTGTAGCAGAATCGCAGAAACAGTCATTAATGTAGCTAATAAACATAAAAAAGAAAAAAGGATCCTATTACCAGGTCCCTACAGGCTGTTAACTAACATTTTGAATAAGAATACATAAACATAAATTAAACATTTTTACAAACTGCTAAGGATGTGGGAATTTAGCATGGTGGTCTGTAGCAATGCTTTGAACCAATTTGTTAGATTATGTTGATTTTTTTAAGGTTTCTGCTATTAAGATGGTGGTCCTGATTAGTTTAGATTTTCATTGCAGTCATGCAGATTTCTTAAGAGGTCTGTCTACCTCTGCCAGCTACTACAGATGAGGCTGTGATAATTCTCCCATGAGTTCAGTGAATATTTTTTTTTTCTTTTGAGGGTCACAGAGATTCAGGTTCCTTTTGTGACATTTTGAGAAGAAATGGAGCAGAGAATCCGTTTTTGATTGAGGGCCCAGCAGCAGATGCTAACAGGTGCAAGTCTTACCTGCTTAATTTGCCTGGGTGAAGGCTGGTTGCTGACTTTATCTGGGTGCTCTGCCATGTTTGTCATGTAATTTTCCTGTTACCTTGATTTAGAACAGCTCAATAAAATGCACTGTCAAATCTGCTGTGTGCTAATTACAGGATTTCTCTCATTTGGGCTGTTGCCCTGATTTGATGGAACATGCCTTTTTAGAAGGCATTGCTGTGTCTCTTAACCTCCCTCGGACGTTTTTTTTCATGGATGTCCCAAAATTAGGGCTTGTTAGTGGCTGAGTACAAGACACATAGGAAAAGTCACCTCTGCTCTGTACCCTGGCATGCACGGGAGAAGTGAATGGATATAATGGTGCGAGCACAGCAATGGGACTTGAGCATGTCTCTTCCTGACATTTTTGCAGGGATGCAGTGGGTCCCGGTGCTCTGGCACCTGGTCTGGGCTTGAGCTCTCCAAGGAAGAAAGCTTGTTGCTGTGCTGGCAGGTACAAAGTGAAATGGTGCCTGTGCTGCCTACTTCCACATGGAAGGGAATTGTGGATGTTCAAAGGGTGTCAAAAGCGACCGCATTGTTGGGCATGCAGCAGAAGCTCCCAGCTCAAGCTCATGCTGGCTCTTTGGGAACTATTTCCAGTTGCACAGTAGGTCCTCACTATCCATCCATCTGGCTGCAGCATGGGGAGCAGGAGGTGGAGCTGAGAGGCAACCAGGTCAGCCATGTTCACCCAGCCTTTCTGCACCTGTCCTGGGCTGGCACAGCTGCCCTGTGGGCACCATTTGCTCCCCTGAGAGTCTGCAGGACATCTGAGCCCCCAGTTTGAAGGCATGATGAGGTACCTAAGCAGCCAAGTGAGCATGGCCTGAGAACAAGTGAATGGAAATGCCAGATTATTTATCCTGAAATGTTGTAGACATTGACATGGAGCCCAAGTGAGGGGCAATTGGAATATGTGTCCCCTTTATAATTTCCTAATGGCTTTGCTACAGCGTAGTGAATATAAAGAGGGTAATTTGCAGACTTGCCACCTAATATAGCTAGTTGGTGTATTTTGAGGGCAGTGCAATACCTGAACAGCATTGACTGATGTACTTTTAACTGGGTAAATGCAGAGTCTCCATGCAAATGCAGTCTTGCCATACACAGTAAGTTACAAAAAACATTTCAAATATGAAATCAACTAGACAAATATATTGCTTTGTATGTCTGACTCTTGATACATGGTGTCTGTATACATCCTGACACAGGCAGAGAAACGTGAAGGCTTGCCAGTGATCCATATACATTGCTTTTTATAGCATACAATTTCAAAGAACTCAAGCCTAAAGTAGCATACAGTTGGTAAAGGGGCAAAGAAATGTATTTACCTCTGCAATTAAAATACAATAACGGGAAGACTAAAAATTGTTTTAGTCTGACTTTTGTTTATTGACTAGAATATATAAATGGCTTTAGGCACTACTAAACAATAAAAAAAATGTGGCTCACTATTGAGTCTTTTATCCATTTTAATTTATTTTGATGCTGCATGCAGTTTCTGAATATCTTTTGTGGGTTGTAATAAAATAGCCGCAGTGCAATTTTGCATGTATGTCAAGCGGTGCGTGACCTGATATGCAAATTTAATACCAAGGTGCCAAAACTGAATTCATAATGTTTCACATCTACAGAGCTGTTTAAGGCAGTTTAGAAATCAATGAATATGTAATATGAAGGTGATAAGACCTAAATAAAACCCCTATTTATCTACTATGAAAAGTATTTATACACAGAATATTTAGCACAAGCAGAAAATGGACAGAGTTTCCAATTATATGGTTTGCATAAACAAATGTTGAGCCATGTGCTTAGAATAGATAATAACATAGCTAGTTCCTTTGCATTATACTTTAGAAATGTTTACAGATGTCTCTCTCAGTGTATATATAAAATGAAACACTAAACTGAAGCAGCTTTTGAAGAAAACCTCTTTGAGGTCTTTTTATTTTTAATTTACAGTATATGGGGTGCTTCATTATACGTTTCTGTTACCAGTTTTCAGGTTATTAAAGATCAGTGAAATAAGATACACTTTTGTGAAGTCTCGTAGTTTATGGTGAAATAAGGAACATAAATTTAACTGGTAATAAATAAGAATCAAATGTTTTCCATCTGCTTACCTTTAAAACTAGAGAAGATCTAATTTTGGAAGCATTTCAACTTTTGAGATCTTTTCCTGGATTGATGAGCTGATTATTTCTATTGTTTTGTCCAAAAACTTAATCTAATAAAGTTTCAGGAGTTTACCAAATGATACTTGTGAATTAGATTAGCCTTCCATTGGACATATTTATATGTGGAGATGGACTGGGAATCCAAATCTTGATTGATGGCAATCAGTCCAGGCTATACAACTGAAAAAATACACTGTCTCCCCATGGAGGAAGAGAGAGTATGTGTGTTTGATTGCCTGGCTGCGTCGTTTTACAGCACCCTGCCAGTCAGCACAGAGAGACATTTATATCTCTTGGCTTGAAATAAGTTGCTGCAGTAATGACTACCAATGTGTTGAGCAATCAAGAAAAATGTAGGGGTGCAGCAGATTTTGAAACATGTCCATCACGCCATATGTGTACTGCTGATACTTGGAAGAGATTTTGCATCCACCTTGCTAGAGGCCAAGGTCCATCTCAGGAAAAGCCAGAGCGTTAGACTGACAGGTGAAATAATAATTTGAAATAAATACTAATTAACTTTTTTTTTCTTGTGTAAGAAACTAGGAAAATCTCAAACCCTAGAAGTGTACATTTATTTCACACCTGACCTTAAACCAGCTCGAGTGTAGTTTTCCACTGTTGGTCAACAGCCTGTTGAGTGTATGTCCTGAACCTCAATGATACTTTTAAATTCACATTAAATTTGAACACCATCTTTGTCTGACCAGATACAGATGGGCAGGACTGGGAGGTAGATAATAATCAAGATAGTCTTCAGTTTTGTCCCTTGGGTGGCTACTACCCCGTGAAATTGCTGCCTCCCTCTGAGAAATGAATGATGGGGTCACTTTTTGTTTCTGCATGAGGGATTGTCTACATTTCTTCAGCAAGTGCTAGAACCATTCATTTTTATGATTTTTTTTTTCTTTGGCTCGTGCCCCTATTTATTAATAGAAGATTGTATTTTTAAAAAGATAGTATCCAGCATACTGTGAGTTGTACTTTCCTAGGTCTCAGTTACGTCCAAAAACCTGTACCAAATATGCTGCATTAACTTTCCTCAGCTGAGGGGATGATGCCTCATTCCTTGGAGGGGAGACATTCCAGTTTCCTTTGCTCAGAGGTGCTGCATAAGAGGTTTCTTTAAAATGCTCCATATGGGTCCTTCTATATGGAAATGGAAAGATCCTTGATATCCCCCCCTTAAAATTATCTTTTTGCTCTCTTCATGTTCCTGAGAAGTGCTGAGCTGTCTTGGAAACAACATCTTTTCCAGTCTTA
Source organism: Ramphastos sulfuratus (assembly GCA_013399055.1). Classification (NCBI taxonomy): domain Eukaryota; kingdom Metazoa; phylum Chordata; class Aves; order Piciformes; family Ramphastidae; genus Ramphastos; species Ramphastos sulfuratus. The sequence continues at coordinate 4,124 of WBNM01020606.1, forward strand.
AAAGAAACCTACAGCAAAGGATCCCATTCAGATGAACCATGGAACCATACCATGGAGAGAGAAACCTCCACAAGGACACTGCACTTGTAGGAACTGTGCTGTCATGTTCTTCTTTGCTTGTTCACACAGGCACTGAAGGGACTGAAAGACCAAAACTAAGTATTTATATAGTAAATACATGACCTGCAATACATGGGTGGTTTAGTAAATAAGTGAAATGGAATATGTTAGGCTTTTCTAAATTAAACAGATGCTGCTTTTAGGAGTGTCTCTAGTTTGTAAGTATTTCCCTGGAATGTATTATTGTATTATTTATTAATTTATCTTTAAAATTAGTGGACGTTATTAGAATTATCATGGAACTTTTCTTTTGATCTTAGGTGTGCTTTTCTCTTTTTGACTTAGAGATAATGTTTGATTTTATTCTTTTTTTTACAAGCAGAATTTTCCGTGGAATGCAAATTCTGGTTCCTAACCAAGTCATAGAGCACATGATAATGTTGTAGCAAGCAATTTGAGTTGGTTTTCTCCAGAATCATCAATTTGCTCTCCAGCCTCTTTTCACAGAGTGTGGAGGAGAATGGCAGGAAAAGTTTGTAATCTGGAACTGAATGGGGCAGGAGACCACAACTTTCCTTTGTGCAAATGCCATGGTCTAGTCTTGAGGTCTGTGGTAACGGGTTGGACTTGATGATCTTTGAGGTCTCTTCCAACCTTGGTGATACTGTGAAACTTTGAGGTCCCACCGGGGAGTCTCTGGGCTGTAATAGAGACTGGAGGTTTAACTGTTTGTTCCTGGGTTCAGCTTTGATGTTAGGTGAAAAATCACCTTCACACCAAAACAGAGGGGATTTTTATATTGAGCTGAGCTACTTGACCTTTCTTTATGCAAACCCTGAAGCAGCTGTATTATGCGTGGCTTTGAATTTTTCATAAACTATGGACAAGCACTTGGACATGTATCTGCAGTGCAATGACTGATTAGTCAATGCTTCTAAAAATAAAGTGGAAGTCTCAGTCTGTCAGTGAGAACTGGGATCTTATTATCTGGCACTAGTCCTCCCTTGGGGTTTCTTCCAGTGCAGAAAGGTGTAATGCACCTTTTTACTACTGTTGGTATTAAGACTTGAGCTGCCAGCTCAGGGAAACCTATACTCAAAATACATTTTCTGTGAAGTTCAATTTGTCATCCTGGATTGCTGTCTGCTTCATTATTTAGCAGTGATCTAAACTAATAATTAGGGAGACTGATCTCATTTGGAAAATATTCCTAAAATGGGGAGTATTTTTGTGTTGCAGATCTGGTTTAGTGACAGGTTTGCTGCTTTGGAGAATATTCATCCAGGAGAACTATATTAATAATGAAAGCATTCAGTACTTGAAAACCTAATTTTCTTGGCAGCTTAAACGTCTTTATTTGTGATCTTTCTGTCCATGTCTTTTAATCAGTGTCAAGCTGTGAAATCTGCCATTCTTGCCATGACCAACCCATGAAATTTGTCATTGCTGTTTGTGTGATTTGCATGGGGCTTGTTTTATGATTATCAAGGGAAGTTTACAAGTGGCTGTTTTATTTCTGTGGATTTCTACTCTCCAAAAAAATGTATGGTTTCTTAGTCCAGCTCCCAAACTAGGCTGTAAACCAAGGCTTCATATTTCAAATGAAGAGATTTCAAGTGATATGCTCCTTTCTGAAACTGGTTATTAGGTCGGGCAGCATGGTGCTGTCAGTGGATCTTACCTGAAATGCTTGGGTTTGTCACCTGTTTTGCAGCATGCTCATACATACTCAGTTTGATATATAAGGATGCAACACAAGCTTTCTGCAAAAAAAGAATTCAGACACTTCAAGAGTGTGTCCAGCAGCAAAGCGGATTACCGTAACAGGCTCAGCTAAGGGTTGAATCCCCAGTTTGGAGCACAAAACCTGTAGGAAAAAGTGAGGCTCTTACTATTAGATTTACAGCAATTATAAGGTGAATTATAGTGAGCTATGGTGAATTATGTTTTTAACACTGAAGCACTATCACATGAATCTTTTGGCCTAGCAAAAGACAGTATGTTTAGTTTAACAGTGAGACAGTATTTTGACACTTATTTGAAAAAAAACCAAAACATTAGGTTTGGCTTTATTTTAAGTGTGTGGTCAGAATGAATTAATTTGCTCTTACTGGAAGAATACTTATCATAATGGATTCATGTGGTATCCATGTGCTTATCACGTGTTCTTTTTTTTTATACACATCTCTCTAGTTCCATTTCAATGCCAGTAGTCAATAAACTCCACATAAAGGTTGCTCATTTTTTAGCTGGATTCTCCAACTAAATTTCTGATATTTAAAACTGCTAAGCTGGAGAGAACACTAAACAGCAGCACTTTGAAAAATTAACAAAATTATCTTCCTAATACATAGTATCTGCAGAGTTCTGTGGGATTTATGTGGTTTAATTTAGTTGTAGTCTGCATTTCAGCTAGAGACTGAAGACCTGAAATGTTTGAGAAGTTTTTTCCATTGACTTCTCCAGTGTCTGGCATAGGATGGATGGGCCAACATTGTGGTGTGAGACACAAGCCAAGGTAGAAAAGATCCATTACAATAGCCAGTCAGGAAAAGAAAATACTTCAATGACTAAATTGGCTCCCATTGTTTATTATCTATTATTTATTATCCCATAAAAAGGCTTTATCCAATAAGACCAGAGCCGAATTTTCATAGGGTGTTTTAAACAAAAGTGGCTTCATGTCAAATTTATTTGGGAAAGGTCAACATTAGTTTACATCAAAGGTTTGGGTTGTTGAGAAACAATAACATAAGGTCATAATTCCAGCTTGTTTGAAGAGCTGCAATGAGCTGTTTGCCAGAGATTGGATCTCTGGTAAACAGGCCCCTCTAGGCTCACTTGGAAAAGCTTGAAAATGCACTGATGCTCTTTGCCCATTAGGTTCAGACTGGAAAGGAAGCCTGAAAGCTGACAGTGGTTATCTGCAGAATTTGTTTCTTGATTATTTTTCATTTATTTTCTTTTTTATTTTACCTATTTTTTTTCTTTTTGTCCTACTTCTCTTCCCCCTTTTTCTTTTTCCCTTTTCCCATCCCCTTCCTCTTCCCCTTTCCTTATCCTCTTTCATCATTCCCTAGAGTAGAACAAAAAACAGTTGAAAGATAGAAAAGGAAGGAGTAGGTAAGAGGAAAGGATCATGACATTTAGACCACAGCTTAATCTGGCTTTGCAAATGCATTGTACAACTGAAAGTTGCAATAACAGTTGATCCTAAGGGGCCTTTTAAAAATATGTTACAAGCTACATCTGTTTGAGAATGGGTCGGAATTGAAAGCTTCCTTCTGTGTAGGAGGAGGAAGTCCTTGCTTAGCTGATTGAGGGATCACTGAAGTGCCAAGCCAGAACCTCTTCCCAAAGTCAGAAAGAGCCAAAGTGACCTTTTTTGAAGGATGCCTGCAGCTGGCTGTTGCGGGCTGGTGTACCATGACCTGTGGCAGCCCTTTTTTCAGAGGGTAGACTGCACGTGCTTTGCTGTACATTCACCTCTGTGTTGTCATTGCTCATGGACAGGTGGAAAGGGTGGGCTGAGTGCCCAGGCAGGACCAGGTGAAGGCATTGCCCTTTCTTTACACAGTCAAGGTCTCTTTCCATCCCCTGAATAATAACATTTCCTCTCCCTCTGATTACCTCTCAAAACACACCTTTCAATTGCTTGGAGACCATTGAAATGTTAAAAGGACCTTGTCTAACACAAATGCTGCAGCTGTTCCTTGGGTTTTAGGAATCCATGCCTCTCTCCACATTTGGTTGTTGGAGTGATGTAATTTCCATGCTTTCACACACATGGAAGCTATAATATCTTCCTACAGATGGAAGACTCCAATGATTGCCATACTAAGGAAGGTTGTCTAATTCCATGCAGTTTAAGAACTCCCTTTAAAAAAAGAAAACAAGAACAATAGAGTTGCAATGCTGTCTTTAACTCTGAGTGAACTTTGTAAGCCTCATTTATTGGGGTGGAATATTTGGCCTCTGGGGCTTGTTGAAGCCCTATAGTCCCTTAGGATCAAGTCACAGACCTTATATTGGAAGTATCCAGTAATTACCCAAATCCTTGGAGTACCGTTACTCACAGTTCTGATTTTTACTCTAACATTGCTAGTGGTACTAATTTTTAAGTTTCTTCACAGACTTCTATTCATTACCCCTCAGTGATGTGCTAATTAGAGCAGCCAAATGCTACAAATGAGTCTGTGTTTGCGATTTTTCGAGGACTGGAGCCTAATCATTTTCTCCACCACTATAAAGATGTCATGAGGTAATGTGTAAAGTTATGCCATGGGAAACCAAACAGAGAGAGAGGGAGATAAAGCATTCAAGGGTGTCTGATTTAACTCTTCTGAATAGTCATGCTCATGCACTCCGGGTTGGAATAGCTGGCGTGCACAGGGTACTCTACAGCCTTGCACTTTCATTTGCGTCAATGTTTTTTCTCTGCAAAGAAAGAGAGATAGTTTAATACCCATAAACATTTATTTAATGATTTGAGTCTGGAAAGGAGCACCTCCAGAAAGACTCTGCACAAATGGTGTTCTTCAGAATAGGCGGTAAACAACGTCTGCTGTTAGTCTGCCAAAACCAAAGATCCACCTAACCAGACAAAAATCTGTGAATAGGGAAATGCCCAAAGAAAATTCATAGATTCAGTCCCTCTTCCCCTAAAATACCTTCCACAATAAAACAAAACAATCTGTTTTCTTTTAAAAACAAGCACTCCAGAGACACTCTTCTTGCAAGCCTGACACTAGTGTTTTAATCAGCTGAGAGCAGTATGGCAGCTCTTGTGACATGTGGCAACTCAATCAGACTTGGGAAAACATAAGATAAGGAACTTCTGCTATGTGCAGTTAGATTTGAATCCTTGCTGTATGCTTCATCCCACCAGTTTTTAGTCGCTTCATGTAAGACATTTTGTCCACATTTAGGTTGTCTTCTATAATAGGGTGAAAGAGATGGTGAGAGATCTCACCTGCCTTGTCACTTTGGCTTGCAACTACATTTCAAAGAATATTGACCATATTATGGGTTTAAACTGGCAGAGGGAAGATTTAGACTAGATGTCAGGAAGAAGTTCTTTCCAGTGAGGGTGGTGAGGCACTGGAACAGGTTGCCCAGGGAGGTTGTGGCTGCTCCCTCCCTGGAGGTGTTCAAGGCCAGGTCGGATGAGACCTTGAGTGACCTGTACCAGTGGGAGGTGTCCCTGCCTATGGCAGGGGGTTGGAACTAGATGATCCTTGAGGTCCCTTCCAACCTTACCATTCTAGGATTCATTCTATGACCTAGTTACTATACTTTCAAATAAGGGTTTAAAGTTTCAGGTGTGTTTACTCATGAGGAGTGGCATCTTCTTTCAAGACATGCAGTTACATGTTCTGCATGGAGAAGAGTGGTGGGATCCCAAAAGGCTAACACTGACACTTTCTTAGTGGAATTTATCTGCGGTTAACCTAATAGCACAGCGTAGATTTGTATGCATATGAAGTTTTGAATATTTTAGCAGAGAAGTGATCCCATGCCTCAGGATAGCATGCAGACTTCACATTTAGTGCATGTGGAGGCTTGCCTTAAATGCGTTTACTCCATGTTAGAGTATCCTAACCTAAAGCACAAGAGACAAAAGAGCTCATCCACTCAAGGACTGAAAAAGATTGTTTTGAAAACAGTCATCCTGCTTTTCTTGAACACAGTGACCAAAAAAATGCTCTCTTCAGCAAGTCAGGATTGAAAATTCTCCTCTCCAGTGGCCTTTTTTTTTTTGTGTCTTCCTTGATGCTTTATAAAAGGGTTCAAAATCTGTTCTATAACACTATTTGACTAGATCTATGATGATGTATGCCAGGACACGTCAAAATAATTGTGTGGTGACTATTCTGGGTTAAGGAGAATCATATTTAATGTTACTAATTTTCACATTATTTCACCCATAAAAATCTTTCTAGCAGCAAAAGTTTTATTGCACTGTATTTCAGAGTCTCTAATTTATTCATGGGATAAATGTTTCATGTAATGAATTTTCTAGTAAATGTATTCTGAAATTCATACAGAAGCAGGACCACTGTAAAACTGCACACAGTTGTGCTAAAAGAGATGGATTTCCACCATTGGAAAGTTTGGAGGGCAAATCCTGTCACTTTCTGCCCTTATAACCCTAGCTGCTGCTTTTATTAAGGTTTTGTAGAGCTTTAACAGCTCTATTGTAAAAATGCTACTGCCACATAATATGCAAATTAGACTTTGAGTTGGTTTATATTTGCAGTCCTTTGCACTTACAGAATATTATTAAGCCTGATGTTTTTCTTGATCCCGAGGCTTAACCATGTTTTTAGTGTTTACACTGAATTGTCTTTGTTCCTACTTCACATCTTGGCACTCGCAGACAGGGAGCAAGAGGTCTTGAAAGCTCATATTATTTTTGCTGGAATTAGGCACTGTGTTGTAGACACACAGAGTGTTTGAAGAGCCAGAGAAGAACTCTGCAGAGAATGATTCTACTGCCTCTTGCTTGATGTCCTGTTTTTCTTATGCTAAAAGTGGTACCTGTATGAAATTATATGTACAGAAGAGCACAGAGATCATAAGGGCATAACCACAAGCAATATGTTAGTGACCTTAAGTTTCTCTCAGAGTCATTTGGCTGTAAACTTGCTGCACACACCAAACACAGTATTTCTAACAATCTAAAAACCTCACACTGCTACAGCAGAGAAGTAAGCAACAGATGTTCCTCAAATGCCTCTGCCTTTGACATCAAACAAAACTCTTTACCTTAGTGAGTAAACCTCCGACCATTATTGTGCTGCATTGGTGAGGAATTTGTGGTTAAAACTGGTTTTGAATAATAAAATTATGACACAGGAGCACTTATCCTCAAAGTGAGTAAGTTTCAGGGACAAATTCACTGACAAACAAAGTGCTTATTAGCAACTTGCAGCAAAGCAGATTAACGCTACTGCCGTGTCACAGAAAATGCACATGGTGATCAACACAGATGTAGTCGTTAGCTAAAATTACCTCCCTCCACAGAAGTAACACCCATGTATTTTGGACTCTAGGTGTGAGAAAATACTGCTGCTTGCACTATTTTTTGCATGCTTTCTATTTAACAAGGATCAAAATAATAAAAATGTGAAGGATCAGATCCTAAACTGGAGTTAGTAGATGTCAGAGGCACTGGTTCAGTGAATCAAAAAGTCCACAGTTCACTGTCCCTACTTAGTTACAGTGCTGCACTGTAACCTTCAACATGGTCAAGGCAAACATTTAGCAGTAATCAGAAAAAAGAAGCATTGCTAGTCTCTGTGGTGAACAGAGTGGACATCTGTAATCTGAATGGGTATGGTCTCCCAATGTCATTTCTTTCAGGCCGCTTCTTAAATAAATGAGGTAACCATAGCCCATTCCAGAACTCTGCTTTAATATTCTTTTCAGGGTATGGAAATCTTAGGACGTGAATCTCTGAGTGACCAGATGCATAGGAGCGGGTATTAAACTGCTACAATCTAATTGATATATGCTGCTATCAGTTCTGACCCAGGTAATAGCACAGCTAAAACAATTTCGAGTGGGTTGAAACATCCCTGGAGTACTTACTGCAGTGATATAAAAATCTTGAAGCAATGTGTCTTAAGTCCCGTAAATCATGTTAGACTTAATGAAATCTCCTGCAAGAGTGTGCTGTATCTATGATGCATTCAGCTGTAGTCTGTTGACATTTTGTATCTGGTTTCAAGAATTATGTAAACGTTTGATGATGTGCTATATAGCAGATAGGACTGAAAAATAAGGATTGCTTTTTAATGGTTCATTTTTGTGGTGATTCTAATAATTGCAAAGGAAATTCCTGAGATCCAGTGTATTTCATCCTAATGTTTTGATTTCTTTTGCCCAGAGGAATTTTTCCTTATGAAAACTTTGAAACCAGAGATGTGTGTGTTGTGTACACAGTATCTGTTTCAGCTTGTTGGATACAGTTGAGTCAGACCAACTTCATACTTGTGTTGCTTCTGTACATAAAATTTATCTGCCTTATATTTACCAGTGAGCTATAAATGTTGTCGTATGGAAGGGAAGTTACAGATAATGGCAGGAGAAAGATAACAGGTGAGACTGCAGACACATAGGCATGCATTCTTTCTTCCATATGCACACATAAATCCTTTTGACATTAATGAGGACAACATGCATGTAGTGCAAAGCAGACAAGACTCCATAATAAAAGTTATGCCATGTGAAGCACTTAAAATGCCATATCAGGCTCTGTTTTAAAATCTTTTCTTATCATTATTACTGTGCTTAGCATATACAAAGGTTTTTATCTCTTATAAATTAGGGTTGTGCTATGTATTTTCTTAATTTATCCTTCCACAGTGTTTCTCTATTGGTAGAGGCTGGCTGCTGGAAGAGAAGAGAACTCTTATGTTGTTCCAGAATATACCTGTAATAAATTAATTCAATAATTCCAAGGAGCTTTGTTCAGATTTCCAGAGCTATGTGGCTGAGAGGCAATTTCAAATGCTTATTTTAGGAGGGATTGGAACAAGCTGAAGGACCCTAAAAATCCCCCGAGTTTCATAGAAAACATTCAACAATTTTGGAATTCAGATTGGACTTCCTCTAATTAACCCACACAGACCAATAATAATTTTGGGAATGGTGATTTGTGGTGCTAAAAGTCCTGTGCTGCATTTACAACCAACCATTTATCAAACTGGATGTTGTCAGCAACAAGCACTTTAAAAACAAAACAAACAGCAACAAAAAACAAAACAAAAAAAAAAAACCAAAAAACCCAACCAAATAAATAAAAAAACCCCAAACAAACAACAAGACTAAGACCAAAACAAAAGTTCTTTCTCGAAAAATCATGAGACTGGCATAGTTATTCTGACATTTAAAAAAGTAATAAGGTCTTATGTGCTCTTATTTGCTTTCTGGTTTCCAAACAAATAAAGGTAACATTCTGAAGCTTTTCTCTGGGACTGTGTAAGCTAGAAAGCTCTTAAATAAATTGAAACTAAGTTCTTCATATGAATAAATGATGTAGTAACTTAGGCTTTAGAGGAAGCACCAAATGTCTCCGAACTCTGTGTAAATCTGGTGGACTAGCACTGTTTCTTCAAAGCTGGTAATTTATTCAGATCCTTGCTAGGTAAAGGTAAATACATTTTAAAAAAAATAATGTTGTTGCTGCCTTAAAAATGTAAAGGTCCTTACTCCTGTAGTTGATCTGGTAGCAAAGGGATACTGCTTGGTTGCTTAAATACGGTGTTTTGTTTCACAAAGGGTCTCAGAATGTGTCTTCTAAAATTAGCTTAGTTGTAGTGAAACTTGTGTTGGTTTACCATGTAATCCAAAAACTATTGTATGCCAGGCTGTCCTGAAAGGAACTGGCATGCATGTGGAGAGTGGACTTCAGAGTGCAAGGTGTGAAAAGCAGTTGCCATTTAGCGGAATCAAACATTTTGAGTATGAAGCTTTCCAGTCCTGTGAGTATTATTCATAAAACCCATGCTTAGTTCTTCATTGTCTCACTGAATTGCATGCTTTTCAACTCTTTAGAAACATTAAACCAATAGTCTACATAACTGTGACTTGTCAGGAAAAGTTTTTATCCTGAGTTCTGAGCTTTAAACCAGGGCCCTGGCAATTGCCTCATGGAATCTGAGAGGTCAGAACAGGGAAAAAGAAGCAACAGAGCCCCGTGTGTGGTAATGCAAGAGGGAGCACACAACAGATGCCTGCTTACCTTGTGATAAGACTGTAGGAAATGCTGACAGTTGCCATCATTCCATGCTATCTGAAATTCTTCCTCTGTGTAGGTTTTGTTGTCATAATACCTTAATTATTGTTGTTTATCAAATTGGTGGGTTATTACGAGTCTTGAGCTACCAGTAGTGTACTGGCTAAGTCAGACAGAGAAAAGGTCATTTTGGTTTTCCTGGGTCAGTGGTAAGCTGAGATCTGCTGGTTTCTCTCTCTGACCAGAAAACATAGCTTGGGATCCGCATCTTCTGTCATCCCTGGACAGGGCCATGGCTGTCCTTCAACCTGTGGCTCCCTGTAGGTGACATCCTGCAGTGTTTGGGCTCATGCAATGAGTTCTGTTTGGCATCATGGAGGAGTTAGAGCACCAGGTCTCCTGCTGTGCTCAGCTATGCCTCTAGTAACTAGACAGTCTTTATTTGGAAATAAAAGTACAATTTGCTTTAATAGTATGTGAAAATGCTTAGAAAGAAAGGGGTTTAGAACAATCCACATGCATTTCCATCTCACCACAGGTCTTATTATTCCCTTGCAGCAATCCAGGCTGGCCTAATTCCTTTAGTCGCCTTCTGTAGATGTAAAAGTCGATACAGAAATCTATTCCCCTGAGCAGTTCCCACTCTGAAGAGAAAACCTCTTTCTAAGCAGCAATGGTTTTGTGTTCCTGGCTGTTCTGGGTGAAACCTGTCAAGTATGCTTACCAGAGATAGAACCATTGGCTCTCAGTGTCAGTGCACTCAGTGCAGAGTATGCTGCCATGGCTAACCTTCAGTGTTCTCCTTTCTTCTGTGCCTCTCCTCTGTGCTGACATCACCTCACACAGCTCAAATCACCATGATTGTACTGTAAAAATTGCAATTGAGCAATCTGGTCAACCTGTAATATCCTTTATGTTTTGCTCAGGTTTAGGTGTAGTCAGTAAATGTTCTTGAGTGATCAGATGCTTTTTGAAAATCTGGCCGGACCTGCTCAGTGAAATGTGCTGATGCTGAATGCTTTTGAAAAGCTGGCCCTTAGGAGAATGCACAGGACCTAGAGTAGAAGTACTCTGTGGTATGACATTTATGAGTAATTTCTTTTGCAGCCCAGACTACTAGGTCACCCTGTGAGCACAGATCTGACTAAACTCCTTAGCACTGTGCTGCAAGACACCTGATTAGCCTCTGAGTTTTACAGTTTCTGATTCAAGCCAAATAAAAGGCCCATCCCAAACACAGTTAGATGTGAGAGGTGTCAGCGGCCGTGGTAGAGTATGTATATGAAAGCAGTGAGAGTTTTGGAATTCTGGATAAATTCCACCTTTTTTTTTTTTTTTTTTTTAAAGATCTCTGTCAACACTGTAGAAAGCTAAGGTTGCTCTCCAGGCATTTCTTGCCAAAGGCAGCTGTACCCATTAATTAATAGCAGGGATTTACAAATCCTTCCATCACTCTCTTCTCAGCACTGCTTCTTATCCACAGAGCAGCCCTCCTACCTTGTCTGCCCTGGTCCCTGCCAGGCTCCCAGTGAGCACCATTCAGCACAGACAGAGGCAACCAAAATCTCACTCCAAATAGGTGCAGAAAAATTATTTGAACATGTCGGTGCTAGGTTTAGTCCCTGTCTCAAAACAGAGTAGCACTGTGTTTTCTTCGGTCACTTGGGACATCCTGTGGAATACAATTGCCAACTAAAAGAGTAAATCCTCCCTAAAGCTCATTCCAAAGGAAGTCTATCACACTCAGACACTGTAAACACTCACCTCCTTATCCCAGCCCTCCCTTGATATCCACTCCACATCTCTGTCCCCTTCTCTGCTTATGATACCCATTTTCATCTTTCCTGTTACATCACTCCCACCACACTGAATTAATCATCTGGCCACTATCACATTACACTTAATAAATGAACAAGATCTAATACAAAAATCCCTCCAAACCAGATGACTTAATACTTTTTTTTTTATGCTTAACTCTTTTATTCCACAGATGTTGCAAACACTTGTGAGTGTTCCATAGTGGATGAACTGTTTTTAGCAAAAATAGTTGGATATATATGTAACTTGTATATGCTATTTTAAATACTACTGTTCTTGTCTGATGGAGTATTGTACATCCTGTCTTTGTTGTAAAAAGAGAGTATATTGATATTTTTGTGTGCAGAAAGGACAAACCCCACTTAAGTTATCAGCCTAGTTTAACATGTGGCTCTAACATTAGGAGATGTTGTCAGGGCAGGCCATGTCAGAGCTGGAACAGCAAACACTAACTGTAGCTACAATACTCCCTTTTAACTGAAATACTTTGTTTTCAGGGGCAAAATAAATCACCTTCAAGAGCACCAGTTCAGCTCTGCTGGGAGCCACTGGCCCCTGACTAAGCCTCCTTTTTTTTTCTACATTCATGTACCCTATTGCAGTGTTGCCTTGTCATGTGTGTTTTGGACCTTATAAAAAGTTGAACTTCCTTTTGGTATTTCTTGGCCCTGCGGAACCCCTGTGCCCAGGTGAGATTGCCATCCCCAAAGCTGAACCCTGGGCTTTGATAGATGGATATTCTAGATCTGCTATCCCATTCCCCACCGTGGGACCTCGCAGTCAGGCTCTGCAACACCTTTCTGACCCATTTTTTCCCCACCATGTGTCAGTCGTTCATGCCTCCCTCCAGTGCTTACTCTCTGTGAGTACTCTGCTATATAACCTTTCTTTCCACAAGTGCCACCAAGTGAGCAGGACATCCTCAAGGCACACCTGCACAGCCTAGAGCAGTGCATCAGCTAGCAGTGTGTGATGCAGGGTGAGGTAGCAAGAGATTGTAGGTGCCATACAGGTGCACTGTGCTTGCCTGGGCTGATGTACTCCACTGCTCCATACAGGTGGCATTAGCAGCTATCTTTCCCTAGTCTTCTGTTGTGCTCTGTAGATACACCACATCCATGCCACCAGTGCTTTTCAGTGTTAATTCCAACTCAACAAACCTTGCAGTTTCATCCTAAAATAAGCATAGAAAAAAGCCTGAGATTATAGATCTTTTGGTCTGACATATATACACAGAGAAGGCCCCAAACACCTAAAAGTACCAATGAGCCCTATGCAGATGTGTTCTGTGGGTTGGAGCACACTACCTGTGCTTTGGGAAAAAAGCCCCTTGTGAGGAGATGCCTAGGAGGAAGAAGTAATATGGATTTCTGAGCAGGACTTTGATAAGGTTCTAATAGGTGATTAAAAAAACTGCCAGTAATCCCCTTTATTTACTCACAGGAAAGTCTTTCATTTTCAAGAATGAGAGTGGTTGTTTAATTAGCACTCAGAAATGTTTTGGTTTCTTAGATTTGCCTGGGAAGTCCTTATATCTGTCTCTTGCTAAAAGTTTTTCACTTTCAGACTGCAATTTCTTCACCTCAAAACATTCTGCTGAAGGCATTAGGTTTGTAAATTGAAATAGTAATGACCCTTGTATGACCGTGAAAGATTAAGCTCTGGGCTTTGAACACATCGGAGGCTTAAAAACACTGGTAAGTAGGTATAATGTTAGGTGATTAAGAGAAAGAGGTTGAACTTTGCATCTGGTGTAGCTACCATGAAGTGTTCCTGGAAAATGTAAACCAAATTACCCGAGTGCTGGCAAATTGCATTTGAAAATAATAACGGTTTCATTTAGTTTTATCATGCAGAGTGACAGCTGGAGGAGACTCGGTCCATTGCCGAACCCCCAAATCAACAAGTTTTGTCTCTTGACACTCGTGGGGGTGGGGGAAGCTGCTCATTTAAGATCAGTAAACAGCCTCTGCTGTGAAATTCTAATCCTTTCATTAAGTCTTGCTTTCAGATTGCTGGCTGTGTTCACTTTCCTTTCTCTTAATTCACTATCTCCTAAATTATAACAATTGAAAACACATTAGGACCGAGAAGGGAAATGGAAAAAGCTAAAGTAGACAATCACCTTGTAAACATCTTGTGATGGTGATGGCTATTAAACAGGAACGTTCAGTACCAACTGAGGCACAGGCGAGCTTATCCAAGCAAATCAATGCAAGTTAATCTTTCAGTGTCAGCTGGCTGAGTTTTGGACTAGTGATGAATGCCTTGACTGGAAAGATGAAATGCTGGAATGCCAGGCACTCCTCTGACAGCTACAGATGGTGCCAATTACTGCCAGTAGAGCCTGTCCTGCTGTGAGCCCAAGATGTCTGATTTGTGGTCACAGAAAAATGAAAAAGAGGTTTCCCAGCTGGGCCTGTCACCTGTCCTATATTGCTCCATAGCAGAAATGGTATTTGTGTTCTAAAATCAAATATCTTTGTATATTTATGCTAATGATCCCACCATGCTAATTACCAGGCATATGCCTTGGAAAGATGCAGACACTATTAGAAAATAGAATTTTCCTTTCCCTTGATTAAAATAAACTTCAGAAATTACACAGAAGTTAGAATGAAATGCAATGTTGAAATAAAGGGAAAGCAGGAGGAAAAGTAATTCAATAGTGCAGGCAGACATTCTGTACTTAATTTTTCTCCATGCAGTTGAGAGGGATTTGCAGGCTGTAAATCAGAACAGAATCCAGCCCATGGTCTCCAGTCTTACCATAGTGAACTCGTATGTTAATATAAGCCTTTATTTTTCCTTTGTATATTGGAGCCTTTTTGTGTTTGTTTTTCATGTGCCGTCTTACTCCACTGCTGCCCAAGCTATACAAATTGTCATTTATTGCACTTTCACATTATTTCCTGCCTCTGTGATATTTAAAAGGATTAGTCTAGACATCTGTGATCTGTAATTGGCTTTTTCCATGAAAGGGGATCAGCTGTAAGAACTTAAGCAACCCAGACTTATTTTACTTGTGATACTTGAAAGCCTTCTGGACAGAGCACCTTCGCTGCAATGATTTAACACCAGGTTACTGAGTGTGCAAATGCGGCTTCAGTCAGCCCTTTGCCATTGAATCCACTGTGATTTTATCCACCTGAAAACAGGCCATGTGTTTTAATTAAAATAGATTTTGAAGTAACTGGTTCCAGGTTTGGCTTGCTTTAGCATTGTGCTGTGAAGGGAGGCCTGACAGAATACTCAAACTCCAAAATATATTTCCATCCTGACTTTATTTATATATTAAATTAACAATAGCATGGTAATTATCCTTATTGGAGCATGAAATACAAGTCTGCTTCTTTTTCCTCTGTCCTTGGAACTCATTTACCACAACTTGCTGATGTTGAAGAGTTCATAGATGGGGGATGAGGGGCAGACAACTGATTTCCATTTTATTAGGCTCAGCCTTTGCTAATGAAGTTCTTTTCCCTCAACTTCAAACACAAATATTTAAGCAAATTTTAAAATTCATGTAACAATAGTAGTAAATTAGTAGAGAAGCTGTACAATAAAAATAACTCTTAAAGCAGCTGTGGAGTGGGGTGGACCCAAGTACCTTTAGGTCCTGGACTAAATTGCAGAGTATTTGGTGCTTTCAGATAAACACTCAATTGCCAGTGGTAATGGCACTATATAAGCCACTGTGTATTCCCAATAGCTGTGGATGACAAATAAGCTTTCAAATGATCATTTCTTTAACTATTTAGGAATTACATGGTGATGACAAAATGAGAGCAGGAACTACAACTTGTCTGAATTTTTATCTTTTCATCTTTCGTCAGGCGATGAGGAAGGTTAAGACATTTGGGAAGTTTGGGAAGGCTTTCAATATATCCATAAATTGCTGTAGCTTTCGTGCACCTGTTGTCTGAGAGTGTCATTAGGTTGCAGTCTGTTTATTTGTTACTGAGTTTGCTTTCTTCTACCTGTAATTATTCAACAGCTAAACTGAATACACAGTTTTTTTGCTGTCAAAGGTCTCAGCTTCTAATGGAGCCTCTTGTTTTAGTACATATCAGTGAAATCACTTTTAGTGGTTTCCTTGTTCTGTGTAGGTTGCCTGTATTTAAAGACATTGTCATTAATACAAATGCAAAGAGAGTTTGCTGGACAGGTAGTGGGAAGAACCACATAAAAAGCTATTATCTGGGTGAGTAAGATCCATAGGCTCATTCTCAGGTACTGCTATGGGGATTATAGATTTGATAACATAAAATAAAGAAGTTTCCCAAGCTCCTTTATTATCAGCAAAGCAAAGGTGGTAAAAGAGAAAGATGCCACATTTGAGGCTTACTCTTGCAATTACTCAAGGTGCCAAAGCTGTGCTGTAGCTCCTCGCAGGGCAGGGGGGGCTGGGGGAGGGTGCCCGGCGCTGCGGGTGCATTGCAGAGTGCGGTGAGCTCAGGGCAGCTTTCCTGACTCTTGTCAGAGAGCAACCATTAGACTGCAACCTCCCATTTGTTAACGGATTTTCTTTCCCCTACCCCTAATTTTGTTATAGTTAAACTCAGATATTTAGGTTTTACTGCCAAGGGTCTCAGCTTCTCGTAGAGAAATATTTCAGATGTCTTCTGAACCACTTTTTCATTTCCTGAGTGCTGGGAGAAGAAGGATAAAACGAATGAAAGCCACAGCAGCGGGCCCCCCGAGTACAGCGTTTTTGGGGGCAGATACACTGTTTTGTGTAACATTAAACCTGGGGAGATACTTAACCACTTTGCCTCAGTTCAGCATGTCTAATACTTGGCACGAATCAATGTATTCGTGTTTCATTCAGCTTGGCTAGCAGCCAGCATAGAGACTCTATTTTCATTTTTGAATTTCACTTGGCAGATCCTTAAAAGTCACTGGAGAACTTTGCCTGGGTAATAAAAAGCAACTTTTTATTGAAAACTAATTATTTTTTCAGCTTCATGTGCCAGCTGTTTAAAAATGTTGTGGTCACGTTAGCACATACTTTAATTACAGAGTCCTAGAAAAATGCAGATCCTATTGTGAAATGTTCCTCACGGCAGTTAATAAGCTGCTTGTTTTCAGCCATGTCCAAAGTGTTAAAATACAGAGATAGAATTTTTTTGGCTATAGCTAAGTATTAGTTAACATTAAATGCACAGATACTGAGATAAAGCATCTGCCTGTTTCAGGTGGAATACTGTGAATTTAAGGCTAGAAGACCTAGCTTGTGCTTATGTGTAAGGGCAATGTAAGGATAATGAGTGAGGTTTCCAGAACTACTCAAGACTTTCTATGTCTCTAAAAACACCAGACTCAAGCTGCCTTTGAAATTTCTGCAATTCCTACAGAAAATCCCTGGAGGATCCCTTTAGGCATCCCTATGCACCTAAATACTTTTGAAAATCAGTTGTGAAAAGACTCCAGAGATCCTGGAATGAGCTCTGCTAGCTTGGGACACAGGACTTGGCTTATGAGGAGTCAGGCGCTTGACTGCAGTGACACAGGGCACAGCGCCAGAGGCCCAGCTTCCTGGCAGCTGTGTCCCTGAGCTGGATGGAGTGTTGGTCTCAGGAAAAGAATAGGGGCGACAACAAGAGGATCAGCAGGGAGGACAAGCGCTACATGAACCGAAGCAGGAGGTCTTTTCTCCTTTGAAGTGAGCACCACAGGGATGGTTTGAGCTGGGTCCCTCCGTGCAGCTGCAACTTGCAGCTTTCCTGCATTCACCCTTCCTGTGTGACCCAGCTTCCTCCGCGGAGGACGTGTTTCTTCCAACACGCTGTGTCGCATGAGACTTCATCTTTCATAGTGCCAGCATTTGCAGAGCAGTTGGTCTGCCAGATGCTGCTTCAAATTAAGGATGGGTCTGAGCCAAAATCTTGGGTTCAAACACCTTCAAACTTTGGGAAAGTTTTGCATCCCAATTTTATGGCTTTGCTCTATCCCTGCTTCATTTCAGTCTTACCTAGTTACAGTTTTTATATTCTCTTGCAATCAGAAGCTGCAAAGAAATGTGACGGGAACAGGGTGGGTGGATGTTCCACAGGAGAATAGTAAAACTTCTCCTGGCTGGAGGCATGCTCACTTTCCTTGGTCAATTTATTGGATGTATAAAAAGGATTATTCAATGGATAAGAACAGTCCTGCATCTCTACCTTTTTTACGCTCTATTTTTGGTCATACGTTTCATATAAAAGTACCCTTTGCCTGTTACATTTGATTTGTCCCTGTGAAAACTAAAGTGTTGCATATATAGGCAGAATTTTTATTTAAGTATATAAACACTAAGGGAAAATGGCAAAACAGATGGCGAGTAATAAATTCATAGAAAGGTATTGCTGGACATGCAGTACCAAACATACAGTTCTTCTTCAAGACTTTTAATTGCTTTTTGGTTTGATTACATCTGGTGTATTTTTTCCTCTCATTGTTTAGAAATAGGTTAAAGATCCATTTCACCCATGTTCTTGTATTTTAAGTGTGAGCATGTGGTAGTAGAATGGTACCACAGCAAACTGTGTAGGTACGATATTTGCTTATATTTAGGTATATCTGATTTGTGTCATTAGAGACAACTGCAGCTGTTACAAGTAGCCTGTTCTAGAAATAAAATGGAAATGTCAAACCAGTCTGAGCATGAGAATTTCAAAATCCTTGACCCCAGAGTGTGTCAGAATAATGCAGCTAAGGATGTCTTAAGAGAATGAAAAACCCAAACTAGAGTAACTCTTTTGATACTGTGCAATTTGACATTTTCTCCTAGGAAATGGTGAAAACCAAGGAGATGAACCAGTTTAGGGTGAAGAGGGAAGAAACAAAAAGTACATTTTAACGAGACACTTACAAATTGTTCAGCACAGAGAGGCACATTATGCTCACACTTTGTCACTGTAAATATTGCAGATGTCATTCCTCTGAGTTTGTTGTGGAGCATTATTATAACAAAATATACAAACGTAGGGCCGAATCTTTTCGTGTTGAAATGGCTGCCTGTGACTCAATGAGGCATGAGCAGCGAATCCAGATATGCACCACAATCAAATAGTCATTAGAGCCCAAGAGTAATTGCTGTGACAATTTCCATGCAGCCACCAGTACTGGTGTGATAGGTATTGTTTGGCTGCTGTTGGGTTTTGCCTGCAACAAAGAAAGGAAAAGCCGAAGTCTTGCTGAAGCTACAACCCACATTATGTACTAGTGTGGATCCCCTGTGTTCCTTGCTCAGCACACTGTGTGCAAGAGGGAAAGCCAGCAGGTATGCTGAGTCTGCCCCCGGGAAGCTCGGGCCCCAGGCTGATCCTAACTTGCTGTCTGAGAGGTGGCTTGAGGGCAGCCAACCAGGAACATGTGTTCAGCAGCCACACTCCTGTCTGCACAGCACCAGGACCTCTCCCACTCCTGAGGCTGGCTGCTACTGCAATGGCACAGCTGGCTCTGGTAAGCTTGTCCAAAAAGAAGTTTTCATTTACTGCTTGTCAAATGTCCCTGTCCTGCCACTGCAGGCAGACAAACCCTGCCAAGCGTCTGAGCTGACCAGGCAAGGTGTGCGGCTGCTGGTGGGCCCCACCTGGCCCTGGCTGTAGTGAGGAAGCTCTGTAATAAAGTTCCAAAGAGACTCTCATGGGACCTTGCAGAAAAGTAGACAAAAGACAGTTGGCACAAGCAAGGCCTCACATACAGAGGGAAAGTGTTCTTGCTGGGCAGCAAATCTTTACAAGCAAGCATGGCTCTGCATCATTAGCAGCCCATCACTCAGCACAACAGCTCAGTGCCTTATGCACCCCACATCCATGACTTTGTTTATTTCACCATCTTTCCACACTTTATTACCACATCTTTTACCAGATCTTTTAGTGAAATAGCAGAAGCCTACCACTTTTTGTTTGTTTGTTCCTATCATCTTGAGCCATCGGTCCCCCTTGCCTATATGTTTCATGGCTGTACTGATTCAACTGCATTTTGAAAAATGTGCAGGTGAAAGCATAAGCAGGCAACAGGGAGTGAGGAAGGAGGATCTGCTGGATTTGTCTCTCCTGGTTTCTTGACTGGCTGTGTTTGGCATGACTTAGTGCTCTTTAATGTGGTATAGGGAAGCACACTTGCTTTGGGGTGAACTTCCTCCTGAAATTTCTCAGGTGGTAGATGTCCATGAGGTTCTTCAGCAGATATCCCACAGACGTTGTCACCAGCTTCCCCCACAGTAGGTGGCAACGCTCCAGCTGAGTTTTACAGGGGTGAGAAGGGTTAAGAGGAAAACAGAATGGTTTTGTTATGTTCCTTCTTATCAAGAACTGATAGTTTCAGTGAAAGCTGTCAAACCCAGAGCATTCCTGGGTGTTTCAAAAGCTCTGTTCTCCTCTTTAGATTTTGCCAGATAGCACAGATATTTTTCCTCATGCTATATTTTAAAAATGCAGTTGAGCAAAAAGTTCATATTTTCTTAAAACTCAATCACTCTTTATAAATTACCAATGTTTAATTTTTTTTGGCTGCTAGGCTTTTTTGGAATGCCTCCACCTTCTTAATGTATCAGTGTGTATGTATCCACTCCCTACCACCAGTGAATGTAATTAATGTTTGAAAATTGTGGCATTCAGTCTCACAAGCATAAAGAAATGTTTTAATTTGACAGTATGGCTGACAAAATACTAATTTGTTTTGGGACAGACCCTCACCTAGTTGCGTGGAGACAAATGCAAATAGGAAGCAAAGCCTTTCCAGAGTTTCCAGCAGGAGTAAATACCAGATTGGAACCTGTATTTAGAAAACATCCACATCCATGTATAATTATGCATTTGTAATATTAGCAATTTCCAGTAGTATAATTTGATAAAACGCTCAAGGTACAATTAGCTATTAGGAAAGAAAATTAAAATTAAGAACAGCCTTGGAGAAGCATTAGCTTCTTTTATTTGAGACAGTTTGGCATGCCCATGAAAAATAAATGTATATTCCATTTATAGCAGAATGGACTGAAGTAGAAAGGCTATGGAAGTGCAAACAGAGAAAAATACAAATTTTATGAATAAGGTATGATGGGCTACTTTCAGGAATCAAGGTAATTGTGACAGAGCTCTCTGGGCTAATGATACTGCTTTATATTTTTGTCATGCCTTTGTAACATTTGCAATCATTAGGAACTGTCTCTGGGGAAAGGGACCTGTGTCTAAAATCAGTTTGGGCCCATTATCTTCAGTAAGAGACTGTCTATACCCCAGGCATCCTGAATCCTCTATTTACTGGGGGGAGGAAGCACATTATGTAATGGATATTAATACAGTGAGACCCCACATTTCTAGAGCTCATTAATCTGAATGACTTGGAGAGCTGAACATCAGTCTGTTACTATCTCTACTGTGCCTGCTGCTCCTGCTGTTCAGTGGGGGTTTTGTGTTTCTTGCCCTCGATTTACTTACTGTTTCTTCTGTTTGGTCTTGCCCTGAAACACTCATTTGCCATGAAATGTCTTTAGTATGCAACTTAAAGGATGTGTATTGGCACAAGCAGGCAGGGATGAACTTTGGCAATGGTGTCCCCAGGTTTTGCTGTTAATGAGGTTCCTCTGCTGCTGTATGCATTACGTGTGGGAGAGTCCAAAGCTGATAAAGGCGCACGCCTTCCTGATACTGCCAGCCAACAAGTTTCTTTAGGTGTTGAATTTGAGGTTGGAAGCAGCCTAATTTGTTAAGTGTTCATGAGGTCAGGTTTCTATCTTTGCAGGAAGCTATCCTTAAGCACATTATTTTTAAGCTGTTCCTCCAAACATAGCGGTAATGTTGAAATAATGTAGCACACAGTTACATTCTAATGTAGTCTAAAGTAAAATAGGACTGTGGGATGCTAGGAGAAATGTAAAACTACCATTTAAAAAGTGTTATTTTTTAAATTCATATAGCATCTGAGGCTTTTTACCTCCTTCAAAATACAGTTTAGATGTGCAAACAAACTAATGTTAGAGGTGTCAGATAAAGATCTGGTTTTTGTTGGTTTTTTTTCGTTATCTGTTAGAAATTTTGTGGCTTTCAAACAGCCAAGAATGTCTTCTGCTTTTCTTTTGTGACTGAAAACACTCTGAAGTACCAAGTAAAATACTTATTGGTCCCCTGTTCACTAATCAAAATGTGTCAGAATTGGCAGAGTGTTACAGAATCAACGTTTCAAAAACATAAACTTTGAAATATATATTTTTTTTAGTAGTCTAAATATATTTCTTAATGTGCCTCTAAACAGTTTTTTTTAATAGCTGTGGAAATAGAGCTTTAAATGCCATGATGTCTTCAAAAGCTATAGGTTACGTCAGCTGGCGCGTTTGGCGGAGGTGTCGATAACATTAAACACAGGAGCTTTATAATCACTGTACAAATACCTACAAATGGTATAGCTGGAGATCACACAGGAAGTGTGTCTATAAGCATTAGATAGATTGTTAGCTCTAGTCCAAAAAATACCCTAAATCTGGTTAAATAGTTATTGGCCAGAGTACAATAAATAACCCCCCGGTTTATCTGTTGCAGAGATCTCTTCTGAGGTCATCTGTACAGATATCTATGCTTACTCTAGAAAATGTAATTTGATGACTGCATCTCCATAGGCAGAGTCCTGGGGAAGTCTTCGGTGCCCTTTGACAGATGCTGAGGAGTTGCAGGATTAGTGAAGCCTCAGTAAATTGATATGTTGGTGGTGTTGCTAAATGCACCCATCCTCTGAACAAAAAGAAATTAAAAGGCTAAAAAGTGTGCCCCTAGATCATTTAGTGCTGGAATATACCTCCATGTGATCATATTTATTTCTTTAATTTGTCATCCAAATGATAGAGATAGGAGCAAAAGGAATATAAAGGAGGTCATTCTCCCCCTGTACTCTGCACTGGTTAAGCCACACCTTGAGTACCGTGTCCAGTTCTGGGCCCCTCAATTTAAGAGGGACANGGTGTCCACGTACTAGGCAGACAGGTATCTTCTTATCCTTGTGTGATTTTTAACAATTTAATTCAACTGGTAGGAGAGATTTGTGAGTGTGATTGGCTAAAACGGGGCACAGTCTAGCAACTCTCTGTGTTGTGGTTTGCTAGCACCCAAGCTGCTATGTTAAATGTCACCTAGGTTTTGGGCTGTTGAGCTAGTCTGCTCTAGCAAATACATTGTTAAAGCAGTTCGATTTCAGTAACACCTGAGTGCTGGTAACTCCTACCCTGTACATGCCTATCAGAAATGTGAAGTCTGATCTTTAAAATTCAATGCTCTGAGCTGATTTCTGCTCTGAAAAAGCAGAGCTTGACAACTTCTGTTTCTCTTTCCTAGCTCTCTGATCAAACCTAAATAAAACTCTAGTCTGATCTCTTTGGACTTATTCCACGCTACTGACCTCATGACCATCTGCTCACATACTCTCTCCCACCATAGCCACCTCCATTTGACAGTTTTCCTTCTTCATGTGTTACCTAGTGCACTGAAGGGAGGTAATTTTTCCTCTTGAGCTACTCTACAAGTATGGGAAATGGTCTACCTGCCCTCTTCAACTACAGAACAAGATCTTTTCTTAAAAAAACATCTTCATTTTCTTTTTGTTTGCAGCTATTTCTACTTTTCTTCCCTTCCTTTCTCCAGTGTGATCCTGAGACTCCGTCTTATGAATACTATATAAAATAAAGTGCTCTGAATTGTAATGTTGTAAAGAGAGCTGCTGCTTGAATGAGGTGCTTCCCAAGGAGTAACAATATTTGTTGAGCAGATGTTATTCCCTTCTGAATAATGGAAACCATTTAGTGTCCTTCAAAATCATCATGAGGGCAGTAGATGGGAATAGAAAAGATTCAGCAAAGTCCTAACAGCTGGAGAATTCTTTCCCCCTCCCTTCGTACCATGAATAGTAGTTATTGCAGATGTTTGAAAATGGCCGAGGTGCTGTTCAGGAGAAAAGCTCCACAGCTTTCTGCACCATGTGAAGCAATGCAACTGGCTCCTGCACCCTGCTGAGCTATTCAGTAGAAAGCTCAGCTGGGTCATGGAGTTCCTGCCAAGGGGCCAGAGGGCAATTCCTGTAGAGAGCATCAAAATCAGGGCAGGAAGCTGTATTCCCTGTGCTCCTCAGAGTCTAAAGCAAAATGTCCCACAATGGGCACTTTTGTTTTTATTAGTCAGAAATTCTTCTCTGTGCCAAGAGATCATCAGTTAGGTAATTTAGCAGGTATGGTTACACTTCATTTACCAAGCTTATTAAAGACAAAGTTTTGTTCCCTGACATAGATCAGAGGAAATGCAATTTGCATTATTTTTACTTTAAGAAGGTCTTAAAGTATTCAAAACTGCAGAGCTGAATGGCAGCTTTCCACTAGCCAGATACCTGCATGCTTTCCTGAACAGGTATTTGTGAAATCTGGAACCACTGGACTGTTTTTCTAAGACATACTCCAAGGCTGTGTGGTTGTGTCTGGCTCTAGCTGATGGAGAGGGATGCGAAGTAAGTTGAGGCTGGTAGCTGGAGTTAGTCCCATAGGAATGGATGGATCTGGTTACCCTCAGTGTTCATACACCAGCTGAATTTGCAAGGATTAACTCAGCTGCATATTATAAGCAATAAATCTGCAAACAATGTCATACCTACTGCCCTCCGTCCAGGAGTTTGACATACGTATATATAAAGAAGTCATAATACTAATTTGTGAAACCAGCTGTTGTATGGGGACCTTTTGGTCTCCTACAACTCTGTTTGAAGAATTTTCAGGATGTAGTGAAGTGCATCAGTTTTAGGAACATCTTCTCTGTTATAGGGCAGCAATGAAATAGCACACATTTACACACTCCTAACTACAGGATCACAAATACCTCCTCAATTAAGAAGTGGTGAAACAACTGTAATGTAAGAAATACCAATCTTTAGGTGCTAGTGTCAGAAGAAATGACTGCTTTATTAGCAGAAGTTTGATGATACTACAGCCACTCAAGTAGAATATTCATCTACTTTAGATCTATTCTTAATTAATTCTTGAATACTTGACAGCTTTTTTAATTTAAAATTCTGTTTTCCCTCTTTGAGTATTCCTCCTTGTTTATGCGTTGGTACTTAATTTTCTTATGGCTCAGCCTAACCTTTCTTTTCAAGCCTTTTTCTCTTTTAAATGAATACTTTATATCATCAGACTCTCACACAAATGTTCCAATGTGGTTTGAAAGTAAAATAAGAAACTGATGTTGGTTTACAGCTGAGAACAGCACTTCTAACACAGTGTGTTTCATTGCATCAGCCAGACTAGAGTCCAGGTCATTTTCATATTAGGAAAAAAACTTGAAGCCTGGACAAGTGTGATTATTTTACAAGATCTGTCTCAAGATAGTCTTTGAGAAATCCATTTCCAAGAGACGATGAAAGAACCAGTTTGGGTAAGATTAAAAGTACAACTAACACAACCTTTTTTGATGGCTAAAGAAATCTTACATTTTTGCTTAATTTTCCTAAGGAGAGATGAGAATAGTGTTGGAGCCTTTGGAAAGTCCAACCAGCTGGAGCAGTTGTGTGATGCCTTTGGTGGCACACCTTTATTACTAACCAGCTGACCGATATGTACGTAACTCCAGGGTAACCCCTGCACGGCGCCACGTGTGCCCTCTTTGGCCAGGATGAGTGTGAGTGTGCTGGATTATCCTGCTCTGCAAGGACCATGGGCCATAGAGCTAGCCCTTGCTATTTCCACAGCCTGTGGAACAACTTCTGATTGGAAACAAAGAAAGGACCTCCTTTCAGAAATAAAGGAAAACCCAGGCTGGACATGTTTCTTAAACACCATTTCTTTTCTGTCTTGTGTCTCTGTTCCCATGTTCACATGGCTTCTTTGTACTGCCAGGACAATCTCTCCTTCTCTGCAAATTCACAAATTCCAACCTGAACTGGTGGGCAGCTGAGGGTGGAGCATTTGTACTACTAAGCCTCACCCCCCTAATTTAATGGCTGAATTGAGAAGGCAGTCTCCTTGGTTCTCACAGATCAGTATCAACAGTGATGGGCATCTCTGCAGTGTGAATTTGAGCAGCTAAATCAGCTCCGGATCCAAATTCATCCCTGGAGGGACCTCTTTTCCTACAGTGCTCTAGGGAATATGAGGAGATCAGCATCAAATGAAGGTGCCAAAGTGTGGTTCTTAGGGACACTTTAGATGAATGCTCCCACACTGTATTAGCACCCTGCTGTTACAGTGCAGCCAAGCACATGGCTCCCTACCCTTTTAGTAGAGCTACACACACATGGAGTGGGTGGAGGGAAAATGATAAGCAATGCCTCTTCGTAGGCATATATGAGCTGCATCAACAGGGCTTTTGAGAAGTCCTGCACTCAGTCATACACCAGCTTCAGCCCTAAACCAGCAAAACTTCAGGAACGTGGCCCAGGTTAAGCTTCCCACGTTTGTTCAGAATGAACATGGGTGACTCAGGAATCCTAAAAGGTGACTGTTTGATTTTCTGATTTGTTCTTCCAAAGACAGGGAAATTTCCCTAATAATTCTTACCTAGTCTCCCAGCTTGTTGTTTATGGCTTTTGCTGTCATTTTCATTAACAGCAAATTGTTCAATATGATGCTAAACCGAGCTATATTAGATCAGCTAGAAATCTTTGTAGGCTCTCAGAGCATAGGCATTACATATTCAAAACAGGACCTAATGTTTCAGAGATTCATATTCTACTATAATTATATGGTTCAATGCAAGTGATTATATCTCTTCTTCAGTATGGGACTGAAAAGTTTTGGTTTGCTGGCTTCCTCATAATTTACTGCCGAGGCATAATAGGCCAGTCTTGCGGAAAAAAAGATGATAAATGACGCTGGCAAGGATTCATAGATTTATTAAATTTCTATCAAACAGTGCAACAAAAAAAATCTGCTTAAGTTAGAAATGGGCTCAGATTTTTTAATCAAAATTCATGAGTCCCGATGCTTGGTTCAGTAGGTCCAAGGAAGGCTTGAATTGAGGACTGATTAAAGAAAATAAAAGGCTTATTTGAAGTAATTTTTCAATGACGGCTTTTAATTGGATGTTAAATCAAATTCTTATCTGCTTTTCTGCAGATAGCACATTATATAAAATACAGTTAGTGGCACTACCACTGTAACTGATACACTGAATAACAATTGACTTCTTACTTTACACCAAGAGGATAGAAGAACTGCAGTTGTCAACCTGTCAGAAATTAAGAATGTAAATTAATGCTTAAGTATATGAATATGAATATGATTTACAAGAGGCTTTGAGTGCTGACAGTAAAAATACTGATTTCTTCCCCCTCCAAGGTTAACAATTACTCCCTGACCTTTACAGATTTGGGATATTCTCTCTTTGTCTTTTCTTTCTGTTTTGTTTGTTTGTTGTTTTGTCACTGGTACAATGTTTGAGAGGTCTCAGTAACGTTGAAATAATCTGAAGTAACTTGTCACGTACAAAGAGAAGTATCTTACACATTCATGTGTGTAAGGCAATAGGTTGCTAAAGCTAATAGGCATTATTTAGTTCAATGGTTACAGTGTCTTTGAAATTTGCTTACTTTCTCTGTAGGCTAAGTTGTAGGGAATTACTGTCTATGATGGGGATGTACATCCATTAATTTTGTAATGTCTTACTGCTGAGAATAACGTTTGGTTTCTTGGTCTTAGGAGAAAAGCCTCTGTTCTTACCTAGACTAATCAGAAGCCATAAAGAAAAGTGATATATGCTGTAGAATTGATGTATTTCAGAGTGTGGGAGAAAGAGGAAAACCAGCAAGGTTTAAGCTTCAATGTTACACTTACACTTTCTTCACTAGGAAAAATGCATGTGTGGGTTTTCTCTGCTGGAGTTTGCATCATGCACAGTATAATCACTCTGCTGAACATTATGATTATTTGTACCACTGGAATTTGCATCTAGTTCTTACGTTTTCCCCTGCCTATTCCTCCACAAAAGGGTTCCCACCAGAAATAAAACTCAATATTAGGAGATCCTGAATGAGATTTTATTTTAAATTCAGAGAAACTGTCCCCTAAAATCAGATCAGAAGCTTCTCTGAATAAAAACTCCACAAGGTACAACAACATTTTTCCATAGAGGCAGCTCTGAAAACAAGGTGCTATAGGTACTATGTCAACTGCAGGGTTCTCAGGCCCAGGATGGAAAACTAGATTCTCCTCAAGGAAACCATGGTTTCCTTGTGGTTTCTCATATTTCCCCCAACTCAGATACCAAGCACATTGGGATCCCTAACTTCTGTGGCTGGGACAAGAACACTAAAAGAGAAGGGAAAACACACTGTAAGATTATTACATGCTAAAATGAGGTTAAGCAATTGCAACTTCTCCTAGTGCCTTTAAAATGGCCCCCCTGAGCGCAGACAAACCATCTTCAAAAGATTCTGAAATTTGGTTCGGATAATCGTCAAGAAATTCAGCTTTTTTCAAAGCTTTGAAGTCTCTTATTAGTCATGCCCCTGAGCACATGGAGCGTCAATGGCTTGTGGGCTTCTGTAGGTACTTCACACATTACAGCATGTCACAGATCTTCCTGCCTGGCTCGCAATAATCAGAGTGCCACTGTGCTCCCGGCAGCTCCGGGGTTCTGCCGGTGTCGGTCGTGAAAGGAGAATCCAGCTCACTTCCATCAGAGATGGCCACACGTGGCTGCTGTCTGCTCTCTGTCAGCGCCACCTCCTCTTGTGTCAGCCTGCAGGGGACTTCTAAGAGGAACAGGTAGATAGGTCCTCTCTGAGTCCCTGATTTAGTTACTTGCTCAAGCACCAGGTTAACTCTTACGTGTCATGTTGAATCAGGCTCTGCTGCTTCCCAAGGAAAGAGGTTTATCGGGAAGGTAATTTGCATCTGATTTCAAACCTTCTTAGATGTCTTCCCCTATGCTGAAAACCCCTGTGTAAAGCTTGTGTTCACCAATTGGGAAGGATAAACTTTTTTTTTTTTTCCTTTTGAGACAAATTCTTCTAATTTTACTACTTCCATCATTTCTGCATCACAGTGCATAATACAGATGCCCAGTTTCATTTTCTATGGATGAAACTTGGGCTCCCTGTAGCACTTCTGGCAGGTTTCCCATGTTCTACTTCAAATTCTGGGCTATTTCTCAACTGGTGCAAATTAAGCTGTGCCGGCTTAAACTGCACAGAACTCTGACACCTTAACAGGAGCAGGCCTGAGTTTGCATAATCAGAAGGGGGACCTTGGTCACTGTCCCTGCAAAATAACATAAATATGTGGATATGTGCATCAAGGTTTTTGTGGGAGGTGAATGAGTATCAGAGAAGAATCTTTTTAAGGTACAAAGGTGTATGCAGTTTTTCACTTAATTTTTGTGGTAACAGAATTAATCTTGCTAAATGTGTATTATTTGGTCAATGCCCTTATAAACACTGGCAAGAGATCATGAGGAATTTTCCTTCTAACAGCCTGGAAGACAAATAGTATGTTGCTCAATCAGATATGGTTCTAATTATAGCGTTTGCATTATACTCTTTTAATTGTCCTCTTAAATGCAGTTTTTGACATCCTGCCAAGAACTTCTCAATGATTTTTTCATTGAATAGAGGACTTTTAGTCATCCACTACATTTCTTAAGGCCATAATTTTCAACAGCATTAAAATCCACTTTTTCTTCCTTGCCTTGTGCTGCAGTTAATATCATTCATCTCAAGAACAATTGTCCTGTCAGCCATTTACCTGGGAAGCACAGTCTCCTTTTTTTTTTAAAATTAATCCACAGAAGGTAGAGATGGAGTAATTCAGGGAATGAATAACTGCCATCTTGCTTGGCTTCCATCAGGGAGGCGGTGGTGATGTAGATTTTTGCTCCTGGGATAATAAGGATTTAATAAGTAGGAAATCGACACAATCCATTTGTTTCCTCTGTTTTCATACTATGCATTTTTAATAGTATTTTTGTATGGGGGAGTCATGGGAGATATTCTTTCCTTCTTGGTTTACAAAATAAAGCTGCCTTAGGGTGACACTATTTTAAATTCTCCAGGAGAAAAGCTGTGAGTAGAAACCATTTTGCTAGTTGTTTTGTAGTTCATTTATTGCACAGAAAATGACACACTATGGGGTAAATTTTGAGTTTGGTTATAAAATTCCAGTGGAGACTGCTACTGCAAATAAGAATGAATTTAAGAGACCACTCAGTAGCTCAGAGCAGGGGGCAATGCTGCAGAATTAGGAAGAGGCATTTAAGGTCATTCAGAAGCAATCGACCTTCCTCGGTCCCGTATACTTTTCTTGTGCTTGTTTTTTCCCCCTCTCAAAATACATTTAGGAAGTTAAGAGCAAGGTGTGAATGTTATCCCCGTTACATTTGTATCAATCCACAGGTACTCTCTTGAATGGAAGTGCCTGCTGTTAAATTATGGGTTTACAGAGGACTCTGTGAGAGGCTGGATTTTATCTTGTCATACAAATTGACTAAGGCATTTGCTAAAGTTGCAATTATTATTTACTAATTTGTGTCTTCAAAACCCAAACATTTGCAAAATTAAAAAATACATATTAGACCCTACTCCAGCCAAGCACTTGACATAAATGCTTAACTTGGAGTATTTCAGCTGTTGAATTGAACTCAAACAAACTATATTTTTGTTAAAAGTCTGCAAGTACTTGCCAAATCGAGGTCCTGGAATAGAAACCACATCTATTTGGAAGAGTGCTCAAGCTTGTGTTTAAATGGTTTCCTGAATCAAGACCTCATTTCCAAAGAATATACTTTCTATCAGATAAACCCAAACAAATTCTAATGGCCATGGTGCTTAGGCAAGATCTCGGGTGATCAGATCTGCAAGGGAAGGCAGCAAGGCTTCTGAAGTTGAGCCCACTCTTCACTTTTTTTAACGGTGCTTATAATAATTCAGAGATATTTTGTTATCAAAATGTACATTATAAATTTACAGTAGACATTTTTACTAATGTGTTTCTTTTAATCACCAGCTCAATCATTTTATTGCATGCTCTCCAGGAAAGCTCACGCAGCCAAATATTCATCTGCAGATGGAAGCAGTCCAACTCATTTCAATGAAAGTCATTCATTTGTTAGGAATATTTGGACTTGTAGGTAAAACCTTACAATGCATATCCTTTCTGCCTCCCCAGTCTGCAGAATGTTTTTCTGGGAGCAATAAGCATCTGACTGTTTTTAGAAGGTTAACTAAAGCAAGATTAATAGTTAAATTTACCTATTACTCGCAAATTATTGCTGCAGTTCCTCCTACTGTCTGTTGTTGTTTGATAACTGAAGTCCTCTTGCAATGATATTATAAAATGTTTGTCTGCACACACGCATCTCCAGCTGGATTATTTCAGCAATGAAGAATTAATTGGAGTTTGATCACTGAAATTCATTAATTGTAGCCTAATTTGCCGCTAGTGAAAGCTGGCAGAGATCTGTGAGATCAGCACAGTTCTGGCAGTTTATACCAGCAGTGAATCTGACCCATTATCTTTTGTTGTTAAAGCTTTATTTCTTTTGAAGTAGTTGTATCCTTTGTCCATAGTTAATTATGATATTAAATTGCAGAGGAATGTTTCCATTTTCTCCAACCGCCTAATCTGAGTCTTTGGTCTGACACATCAGATTAGTTGAGATTTAAACCAATGACCTCCTGGCTCTGGATAATGTCATGTTGGTTCCTATACAGAATAACAGGGCTGTCCCTGTTCAGGTTACACTAAATCACAAGCTGATGAGAGGTGACGGGTTCTGCAGCAACTCTGAATTATATGTTGTTTGATTTCTGCCTCTCTTAGCCAAATTCCTCCAGATAAAAGGTACAGAAGGTCACCCCCTGTCCAGAAACACTGTGCTTGAGATCACAGCAATACTCCAGCAGTGTGTTTTTGTTTTGGCAAGTGAAAAAGCAACGTTCTTATAAATGGGGGGAAAAAATGTAAAACTGTTTATAACAGGACCAACCCAAACAATGCTTTTGTGTGCATCCCATCTTTCCTTCGTAAATAATGGCGTGAAGTGATGAGACATTGTGTAAAAACACTTTTAAGCATAGTTTTTCTCAGCCCCGTAGAGTAATCAGGAAATGGTGTAAATATATTCTGAAGACAGTGACCAGTCAGAAGTACTTACATGCAAGCTTGCAACCTTGACATGCTCACAAGTCAGCATCTGAGACAGTGGTTGGCACAGATCAAGTTAGAAGTCTAAATGTCAGTGAGTGGTAAGTGTCTAAATCTTGATCTCTCAAGTCGTTAGGTTGTTTATTTGAGTGGTTGCTCCCTGAGGTGGACAGAAATGTCAGAAGAAAACTGTTCAAAGACATGTTGCACCACTGAGCTATTGGATAATGGTTAGCCTTGTTGATTCTTGACTGTGACCATAAAGTTGCCGTAACAATTTTTAGATTTTATTTTTTAGCATTTGAATAAAAATTATATGTATTTTTAGCTTTCTAATGAATCCTAGAGAATATTTTTTTTTTTTTAAAATTACATGCAATCATTTGAGGTTGGGGAAATCTTACAGCATAGACTAAGTGTCTCTGCCTGTTTCTGTGGAGAGAGGGAAGAGAAATGAGGTCTGGGAGGAAATAGCAATGCACAGTATGAGCTAGAAATGGATTCTGAATGGAGAATCAGACTTCTGCAACTGCAGAAAAGGAACTACCACGATATCTGCATACTTCAGTGAGGCCTTCAAAGTTTCACCTCTTATTAGTCAAACTTGTTTTATAAAGGAAGGGTTCACGTGTGTAGTTATGTCCAAATGTATCCAGGCTTTTGGTTTTGTTTGGCAATTTCAATCTCCTATCAGTGAAGCTGTTGAACACTTGTTAAAGTTGTTGTTAAAGTTTTGTGAAAGCAGTGACATAAAAGACCGTTCACTAGCCCTGCCAGCAGCAAGGCTTGAATATGAACTGGTTTATGTTAGACCTAAGAGACGTGGGCATCTGAGCTGCATCTGAAGACCTGACTAGGTCTCACTGGTCATGGCTTTGGTGGCAAAACGTTGTTTCAGAATGCAAATGCAAGTCAGACACTGGTCCTGGCAGTGTTAGAATCACACCTCTGCCAAAGCATGTTGGCTTGCCACCACTACAAGAGCTTTGTCAGAAGACATAGCTAGTGGGTCACGTTCCATTTTGGTCAAAGCTAGAGTCTATGGTCTTGAGGCTTTCCCTTCAGTGCGAGTCCTGCAAAGCTCATAACATGGCGTTGGGTTTTGTTTTTGTTTGGTTTTTTGTTTATTGGGGTTATTTTGGTTGTTTGTTTGGTTCGGTTTTGGTTGTGGTTTTTTGAGGGTTTTTTTGTTTGTTTGTTTGGGGTTTTTTTGTTTGTTTTTCTTTCTTTTTTAATGCCTGTAAGTGTGAGACTCAACTCAAAGTTTGGACAACTGTAGCAGAACTACCCACTCACTATTTCTATCCTTCCTTCTTCCCAGGATGAACACAGGAACAAGTGTTGATGTGCTCAATGACAGAAATTTCTGTAGACCATCCCCAAAACCGTGACTTCCAGATAGGAAAACATCAGGGAGATATGTTCCATGTTAGCTAGAGATAAAATTATCTTTCTCTCCATGTTAAATCTCCCATTCTGCCCAAGGCTTATCATTCAATATTTTCAGTGCACTCAGGTTCGAAACCCATAAAGGTCACGTAAAGTGAGCAATTAGGACAACAAGTTTTATTTCATTTGATAAAAGTTCACATACTTTTATATTGAAGTAATAATTACAGTAATCCCTAAATTACCCCACTAAAATATTAATTCATTTGGCACAGTCCTAGCGTGCACTGTCATAACAGCGCCTGACAGGACGAGCTGAAATCCTGTAGTTACCTTTTTAAATACCGCAGAATTTCTTCATTGTTGTGATAAAATACAGATGTGGCTTCAAATGAAACTTGCTTGGTGAGCAGAAATAGAATATATAATTAGAACAAAGAGGGCTTAAATCAAATTAATCTTTATCTGACAGGAACATTTACATTTACATCACTGAGTGCAAAGTCATAGCCAAAATTGAAATTAGAAACAGATAATTATGATAAGAGAGGACACTTATGCTGACTTTTCTCATGCATAATTGGAAAGCACACAAAACGCACTGCTTGTTATAATTAGAATTAGTGTTAAAAATATGCCACTTTTGATGAATGCTGGTTTGTTGCAGTAAAATGTTGCCTAAATACTTGTCTGGTAGAAGCGCAAGTTGGTTCTGATTAGAAGATCATAAAGAGGGCAGATGGTTTAATAGCTTTTCAAAACCAGTAACAATAGAAATGGACTTGGGAATATTTTGCCTAATATTTTGTCTTCTCCCTGTTTGAAATTGTAGGGTTTTTTTGATGCAGGGCCTAAATCCAGGCATCTAATTATATTTAAAAATTGGAAGTGTGCATTACGAATGGTTCACCAGTCAGTGAGCAAGGCATTTGTCAAACCACAATTTGATCCTGAGAAGAGCAGGCTTCCCTTCTGTCAGTCTGAAGCAGCAAATCATAGATGTCCAGCATCTGAGAGGACTGTGTCCATCTAATGCTCATGCAACCTACTTTTCTTTTACTTTTTGGTACATATAACTTGAAAGTGTTTTATGTATACAAACTTGTCCTCTTTGTGGGGAAGGTGCTGCTCATTCAGCTTACTGGGAGTTCTACCCCTGGATTCACTGTGAGCACAGGGTGTGCTGCTTCTCAAGTCCCAGGGAAGAAGATATGTTTTACAAGATTGCTGTAAGAATCATAGAATGTCAGGGGCTGGAAGGGACCTCGAAAGATCATCTGGTCCAGCCCCCCTGCCAGAGCAGGATCACCTAGAGCAGATCATACTGGAATGCATCCAGATGGTTCTTGAATATCTCCAGAGAAGGACACTCCACAACCTCCCTGGGCAGCTGGTTCCACTGCTCTGTCACCTTCACTGTGCTTGAAACCATGGAGGGCATCAGAACAAAAATCAGCACTGAAAATCTTAATTTGTTGGTTCTCTGATATATCCTCTCTCTATAGATCACTCGTCCTTTTACATGTGGTTGCAGATGGGAGGGTTAGATTCTCAGTTGCTGTAAATCCAGTGTGACTTGCTTGACATTGTCAAATTTGCCTGATGTACCAGACAGCTGAGGATCAGAGACTCTGTATAGATAATACTACGAATACACACAGACTTTGGTGTTTGGAAACAGCTCTGTAATTGCCCCCAGCTGTAAAAAAAATCCAGATGTTTAGATTTTTAGATTTCAAAAGAGATATAGCTGGAGCTCTAACGATGTTTGCCTAACGACGCCTTGGCATAAGGGAAGCTGTTTCCATGAAGTTAAGGATGATGGGAAAGGCTGGAATGTGAAGTTCAGCCTCTGGGTGGATTCTCACAGGCTGTGAGCAGTTCCTCCTTTGGCTTTTACTTAAAACTTTTATTAATGAAACAGATCTAGAGGGTCTCTGGGAATTCACCACCACAATAGTTTAGCATGCTGTCAGAAAGTAGCTTGTCAGATGGCTCTATTGTACTGGGATGTGATTTTTAGTAACATGTAGGATTAGGGAAGTGATTCATGTATTGCACACTGTTGAAAAGAAGGGTAATTTGAGGTAGCAGAAAGGATTTTCAATGCCAAAACAATAATGATAATTCATCCTGTGGTAAGGAATTGTTATGACACGTTTTCTATTATTAATCTGGTTAGAGGGTCTAGGTTAAATGACTGCAGTCGATTAAAAGATATATAGATAGGAAAGCTTTATGTATTTATTACCTGCTTAAAGAAAAGGAAATTTATCTGAGAAAATTACAGCATGGAAGAGTGCACAACTGTGATTTAATGAGCTGCCTTTACATGAACATCTGGGATTATTACTACTATTAGCATTATTATTATTTTACATAAAAACAAAATCCTGATAAATTTGAATTAGAAGTGAGCTTTTTATGTTAGCTGCAGCAAATACAACCTGTGTGGTTAAAGCAAATCTAAACTGTAGCTTTTCTATGGGCTCTGTGCTGCCACAACTGCTGTAAATTAGTGCTTTTTCTCCTGAGGAGTGTCCCACTTAAATCAGGGAGAGCAAAGGCTCTTGATGCAGAGTTTGTACAATATGGTCCCAAAACGATAAATACAAGCTGCTGTAATTTTGAAGAAAACATAGCTAAAGGAAATAATCTAGCAACTAGGAATTACATGCAGCTGATGCCATGAAATGGTTTATTCAAGGAGGTCAGCTTGAAGTGCACACGGTGGTATTAGCTCACCTAAAGTCTGGCTTTTGTCAGGCACAGGGAAGTACAGTCCTGGCACTGGTTTGAAGATCAGAATTCACACTCATATACATATTCATTCATTCATTTTCCCAAAACCTACAAATGGCCAGATGTAAATATGTACAGTTGCTGGAGGAAGAGCTGTTCTTTCAATTGTTTTCTGCCCAAGTACAGAACTTTAGCTCAAAAACCTAGGTCTGTATCTAGTATACTTGTTTGTGGTCCTAATCAGTTAATTTTCAGTGTCTTTTATTGTTGCACTAAACAAAGGAGTTTAATCATAAGATTTAACCTCATCTGGAGTACTGTGTGCAGTTCTGGAGCCCCCAGCNAATGATTTAGAGTGATTCTGAAGTGTTTAGTTTAGGACAGAACTGTATAGACAACAACATACTTCAGATAAAAGTCATCTTGCAGTTTTCTAAAACATAAGTGTAGTTACGAATTTACCCAAAATGTGTATCTATCCTTATGCCAGAGTATTGGTTGGAATAGTCTATTAAGTAGCTACATTCCTATAAACCAGAGCTCTTAGGCTTGTTGACTTTTTTAATTAACCTTGCCAGGAAACCATAGTTTCAGCTCTTCTTTAAAGAGCTGAGGAAGATAAGACAAATGTAAATGAAACATAGCTAGAGTAAGTATGAATGTTATACCAAAGTACCTTTCTTTTTCTTTCTGTACTCACTGGCTTTGCCATGTGTGGTGAGATGCTGTGAACACGTTTCTTTTCAGTTGGAAATCAGGATGAGCATCCACTAGGTTAATTTAATATCCAACAAGTATCCCTTAAGGAAAAATAATATTAATATTTGTTACAGTATTTTACAAATCAAATTAACAACTCAACATTACAGATTTTGATTGGCATGTCTGATGTTAACCATTAGTGTCTCTGTGGACTCCCAATTTTTCTTACTAAGTGAATTATAAGATTCCACCTCTTGATGAGAAGAAGAGTTTGTTTTGTCTTTGTTGAATGGAGCCAAGGGCAGATCTTCAGCTGATGTCAATCAGCCCACCTCCATTCATATCATCTTAGGTACTACAGTTTACATCTACCTCAAGAATAAACTCTTAATTTCCAATGGAATTCATTTTACAGAATGAGACTTTCTGAGAGCACAATTGTTTTTTTTTTTTCAGATTCAAGTTTAGCATTTACTGGTGATATTGTGGCAAACCAAAGGTGTTGTTACTCCCCTGCTCATGCTTCTCTGGCCAATTCCAAATGTTCACTTTCATATGGGAGACTGCAGGCAATGATACCATTTTGGTGTTCTGCATCAGCAAATGACTTGAAGGAATTAATTGGAGGGGAGATTAGCATGCTCTCAGAAAGTATAAGGTATTTCCACAGTAAAACATATCCCTGTTTGGACAGAAGAGGGCCACCATTTTGGTGAAGGATAGTGAGGAACCATGCACCATGCAATATCAGATTGCTCACTTGTGATGTGGATGGTAAAGCTTCATACTTCTACTCCCTTGACCTCAACTCACAGGCTTGAACTTTAATCTGTCACATACCTTGTCAGTATTGTAAACACCAGGGTGGTCTTGATTATTGTGGTGCAAGTCACACTTTACTCAGTGTGTTGGAACCATTCTTCTCTGTGCAGGAAATTTGAAATCAATTGGTTAACTTGAAGGAGACTGTTTTAGCATCATTGACTGGTCCAGCATGAGTGTGAAGGAGCAACTCTATTGGCTTTGTTCTATGAAACTTGAAAATGTTTAATTTCCAGATCCTCCAGAAAGGCACTTCAAAAATACTTTGAGAAAAAAAGAAAAGCAGAAGAATTAATAGCAATCAGGGCTTCTTTCAGAAAAGTGAATCTTGTTTAGATGCTACCTACCAGTTTGTGGAACTGAAGCTTGAAAGCCGTGAATCTTTTAAAGAGAAAAGATGACAGAGGTAGGGAGAGAATCAATACCTAATTTCTTCTCTGGAATTGCCTAACAAAAGGCAAGAACATGGAGAATAGTGTTGCTATCATCATAACCATACTAAGTGTGTTTTTCTTAAAAGCCAGATATGCAGATATAGATATGCATTGGAAAGCAAACAATAGATACTGGATTTGCTAAGCCTTCATTTGTTTGGCTGCTGTAACACAAATTGTTTCCTTGAAGAATATTCTTTTTTATTTAGTTAGTGTTTGACCAACATCCTCACCTCCATGATGATTATGAAGGTGACTTACTCCCTTAGAAATAATGTCTTCTCTGATACCTGATGTGTCTTACAAATTAAAGTAGATAAGTGGGCAATTTATCTCCACAGATACCTCAGCAGAATCTTTTTACTTTACTGACCAATACTTGAAACTTCTCCCGCTCTGGGTAGGAAGCCTCAGTTATTCTTCTGCTATGACCAATATACTGGTTAACTAAAAACAAATTTATATGATAGATAAGACTAATTATAAATAAAAAAGAATTCTCAGCCTCACACATGCTGCAGTCAGGTTTGTGGCCAACCTTCCTTGACAGAGTTAGTATGAATTCAGATCCAACAAAGCGACTGGAACTTCTCTGTGCCTCCCTTAATGACTGTTATTTTTAGAACAGTTAAAAGCCAGCGATGCAGCGTGAAGGATATAAAAGAGTATGGAGTATAAGAATAAAAGTGTAATAACTCTGAAGGAGGCAGAGGTGGATTT
This sequence comes from Ramphastos sulfuratus, assembly GCA_013399055.1. Classification (NCBI taxonomy): domain Eukaryota; kingdom Metazoa; phylum Chordata; class Aves; order Piciformes; family Ramphastidae; genus Ramphastos; species Ramphastos sulfuratus. The sequence continues at coordinate 42,645 of WBNM01020606.1, forward strand.
TTGTGTGTTACCTGCAAAGCTGCCTAGTTCAGGGTGAAAGCATTTGTATGTGATTTTTTTTCTCAGTTATAAGCTTTTTCCCTTGTGGCTAACTTGATCAGGTTGTATTTTTAGTAATGTAAATATATTTTAAAATTAAATGCTTTGACCTTGGTTCTTTATCTAAATGCCTGGATCTTACACCGTTAACTTTGGTGACTTAGCATGAATTTCTCAGGGTTTATTCCTACATAGCAGTCCATTTCTGTGACCCTAACAAGAGTGAGATGCTTCACAGTGGTTATTTGGCCTAGCTCTGTTGAAGTGACCAGATCATTGACACAGCAGCTCCATAAATCAGCACTACATCTGCCTCACACACTAACGCTGTTACAGTCTTCAGCACTGTGCTGAAACTGCAAGCTGTCAGTGTTTCTGCCTCACTTCTGTATGCCTGTATTAATGCAGTACCAATGTTTAAAAATTTGCAGGTTTGATTACAGACTCAGTTCTGCTGGAATTGCCATGGAAGAACTCTGGTGACTTCTATTTAATTACTTTTGATTAGACCTCTGGTGCAAATGAAAGCCCAGTACAACCCAAAAGGTTATTCTGAGTGATCTCAAAGGGAAGACATTCCTAGAAGTTCCAATAATACATATATTTTAGCATGTGATATAAAGCAGGTTTTTTCAACCCATTTGCTGCAGTGAGTACAAATGAGGCAAAATATAATTTAAACTGGTGAAATGATGTACTTCAAATATTACAGGTGCTTGCTGAAAGTAATTTGAATCAATCAAAAGGAACATCACTCAAAAGTTAGCCACAGCCAGCTAAAGTTGCATGGTAATTTTTATTTTTANAGAATTTCAGGACATTTACAATATTTTTATCAGTCTTCATGGAGAACTGGATCAGATCTTGAGCTGAATCATTGACTCCAGTGCCAGTTTACCCTCCTAAGGAGAGGTTGCTTTGGGTAAGATGACAGAGAAACGAACAGTATTATGAAATGCCCAGTAAAGCAGCAGGGTAATGGTGCTCTTTGTGGATTTTCCGTGGTCTGTTTTCCATGTCTTATTTGCTGTTTAATCTCTCACACATGGTATGTTCTTCTACATAATTTTGAAGAGACATTAATGTGTGTCATTTCTTTATGTGTGTTGAGTAAACTATGTATGGAAGGTAAGAAGGCAGTAACATTACAGGGATGAAAAGGATAGATTTCATGTTTATTTGAAAAAGACACCTGCAGAATTCATGCTAGATTGGCCATTGCATTGAGCCTGTTGGCCCTACAAATGTGGTTTTTGACCCATAATAGGTTACAGCTTGATTTAATAGGTCACATTTCACTGCTTTTATGGACACCTTTACATCTTCTTTTCAGGGTAATTATCTTTACACACATCTGATGTGGCAACATAATTGACTCCTGCTTTTGTACAGCTATAGGTTAATGAACCAAACTGATAATTTTTTTGAAGAGGATAAATCACTTGTGTATTGTTTTTGAAATGATAGTGAAGCTGTGTGGCTAGAAGCCTGCTTTTGATTTAGCAAGAACACTTCACAGAGAGGCAGCCATCATCTCCAGCTGCCGCAGGGTGCACAATGCATGGGAGAGTCCTGGAACTGGGTCCTGCAGAGGCAAATACTCTGAAAGCTGATTTGAAGTAAATAAAATTATAGCAATTTACATCCACACATGTGCTTACCTGAAGACTGGCTGGGAAAAACAATCTAAAAGTCAATAATTCATTTATTTAAAAAGAAAATCACAACACTCCTAAAAAACCTCTTTTTATTCTAAAGCAAACACTTTTCCTCAAAATGTGCACCAATGTGAACTCAATCAGTTTTCAGTTCCTCAGTAAAGTGTTCATAGGTGGCAGTTCATCATTTTTGATGCTGGTTTGTTTTCATACAAACTGAAAGGAGTCTTTGATCAACACTGGTCATTTGGCATGGTTTCTTAGCTATTTGAAAAACCTGTTTGAACAGTGGAAGCATGAGAGCAGGTAAAACCAAGTTTGCAGGTGTCTTTAGCACCTTTCAGGATTTTAATGGACATAGCACAACATCATTGCACTTATTTTCTTTTTTTTTGTTGTTGGTTTTTGTTGTTGTTGTTGTTTTTGTTTTGGTTGGTTGGTTTTGGTTTGGGTTTTTTTTTTTGGTTGGTTGTTTTTTGTTTTGTTTTTGATTTTTTTGTTTAGTTTTGGATTTTTTACTATGGCCTGGATAGAATCCAATAAATTGTTTTGCTGAAAATGAGTGGCAGCATGTATTTAGGAAGATGAGGGTAGAGGAGCATGCTCTAATATCTGTGATATTAAACCTTCCTGTTTCCTGAGAATGGGCTGCATCCCCCAAACATGGAAATTGCCCATCTGTGTTAACATTTCAAAATTTCCCTCTATAGTTTTACTTGTACATTGCTGCTCTTCCTCTTTGATTTAAGGCTGAATACTGCATCAAGCATCAGCCACAACCTGCGCATGGGGTGCCAGGAAGCCATCTAAATCTGTCCAGATGGATTTTAATGCAAGCTTTCTGCAGAATTGTCCATGTTTGTTACAACAGTATCTTTATTTCTGTCTTAGATTATGTTTTGGGGGTTGATTTCTGCAGAGGAGCTGATGACAGGGAATTTGAGGCTAGAACATGCTTTCATAAATGTTACTCACATGAATGTGCCTATTAACTTTCGGCTACCTGTATGAGAAAAGGCAACGCTTGAGCAAAGACCCTGCTGAGGGCCCTAATTAGTTAATGTCTGAATGCAGAGAATGTGCTCCAGAAGCCAATTCTCGTTACTATTCAGGACGTGTTGGTCTTTCTTAATAAAGATGTCACTTCCACTTTACTATCCCTCATTTACTTTATTACTGATTAATAAATATCTGATAGATGAATTGTACATGGAGTGCCAGAGCTTGTCTGGCCTTTTTATCATTTTGTGACAGAAAGAAGATGCAAAAGGGTCGTAAACCTCTGGGTCTACCCCGCACAGGATGTGTCCCTTAAGTGGAGATGCAACCAGGTTGCCCAGCAATATTTAGTACCTTTATAGCCCTTGGGAGTGAGGGACATCCAAGAGTTTTGAGCTCCCCTGAACATGAAAATGAATGGAATCACAGATGGCTCATTTACACCTCTCCCAGCTGCTTATTGGGGCATAGCTGAAAACACAGACACCAGTGCTTTCAGCCTGCCAAATAGCCCATTCTTAAATCATACTTTTAGCTGAGTCACCAAGACTGTTAAGAATGGGGCTTACGCAGTTGAAGGGGTGGGGCCCACTGCTGCCCCACTCAACACCTCTTGGCCAAATTCCACCAAATTTGGAAGAGGTGGCAACACTCTCAAGGCTGAAAGTTTTGTGAAAACAGCAAATTTGGGAGAGATGGCAACACTCTCAAGGCTGAAAGTTTTGTGAAAACAGCAAATTTGGGAGAGATGGCAACACTCTCAAGGCTGAAAGTTTTGTGAAAACAGCAAATTTGGGAGAGATGGCAGCACTCTCAAGGTTGAAAGTTTTGTGAAAACAAGCAGCCAGCTGGGAAAGAGAAAGCCTAGTGAGGCAGTGATTGGGAAAAAGGACTCTCTTCAGGCATTAGAGCATCCAGTCACAGAAGAGAGCACAGACAGATGCGCACATGGAGGGCTGTAGGAAATCAACCTTACTTGCACTCAGCAAAGAACCGCATGTGCAAAGCTTTAAGTAAGCTCTTTGACTTTAGTTTTTGTACTGTGGGATACCTTTACATATGGGACTTAGGAAGACTGTACTGTAAAGCTTTGGTACTTAGTGTTTTGGAGAGTAAAACTTGGAAGATATTCTCCAGAAAAGTATCCAAATGGAAATCCAACCTCTTTTCTTCAGTCCTCCCTCACAACTGGTCCATGTTATAATTCAGCTCTCTGAGCAGACACAGCAGCAAGCCAACAACTTCCATGTACAAGAGCAGACCTGCTGAGTTCAAAGAAGCTGAGCATATATATGTAAATGTTTGCAGGATCAGGAGCCTAGATGTTGCATGGAATTTGGCCTGGCTTTCTGCTTCCCTCTAGGATTTGACCTATTGTTTTTAAACACCACCGTAATCGGCGCATTTTAACATCGCCGTGATGTTATCCTGAAAGGCAACTGGGAATTAGCATACTGTATTTCATTATTTCATGACTTTTTATGTATTCATATTTAGACTGAGCAGTGTTAAAAAGAATATTTTATTTCATTATGCAATTTTTAGTGAGCTTATTATCAGTAATATGTTTAGCATAAAATTTATTAGTGACATGCCCTTTAATTTAGCCTATCTAATTGGTGCTAATTTAGTTAGATTGCATTAAATTACACCCTTTAATGTAGCTATGTGTGGGTCAAGAAATCCATTCCAACAGGTTAGGTAATTTTTCATGCAGCTGAACAGTAAAAACGTTCTTAAGGTAGCTGAAAAATGCAATCATGTTCCAAAATAATAGTTTTCCTGGATATGATTATCAGGGAAACAGGATTTCTGTTATAAGTGTTCTTCCTTTGAAGGCTACAGGGTTCATCTCCCATCTAAACTCATGTCCCCAATCTCCACAGCAAAGACAAAGGGTGGGAATTACGATCATTACTCTTACGTGGGGGAGAATTATTAAGAATGATCTTTATTTCAGCCTTCATTCCGTCTTTATCATGCTCAGCACAAAGATAACGGTGAAAAATACATTGTCCCTTCTTTTATCTGAGTTTCTGCTTTCTGCTCCATTAGAATTACTTTGGTCAGATGGTTGGAGTGGAAAGTAATTGATTTGATCTCAGCAGTGTACAAAGAAGCAATCTAAGCCTGACAAAACAAAACAAAAAATCTGACCTGTAAGAGTCATCGATCTCTAGCAGTAAGAGCAGGGGGCAGCAAGGCAGGGCTCCTGGGGGCAGGTCTTCAGCTGGTGTAAATTGTTGTAGCTGTTATGAGTCACTGGTGTTTGAGGTCACTGGCAGTTTCACCAGTGGAGGTGTCAGAGCCTGCATTCACTTTTCAGTTTCCCATACAACCTCCATAAAACTCCTGGGCTTCTCTGGTCCCTGAATGCGTTGTCTCTGTTCTGTGGATTAGCGATCGCCGCACTCCTGTGCCCCCAGTCTCTCCCTCTGGCTTGACTTGTCTGCTGGGAATCCAGGCCACGTGCAAAGCAAACTTCTTCAGTCATTGAAGGTGTTTTAATACATAATTTCTGTGCATCAGGGAGCCCCTTTCACATGTTGGTGCTGGCTGTGGCAATGATTTCAAGAAAAGGTGGTGGGGGAAAAAAGACATTAGGTCTCACTGTATATAACTGTCAGTTCTAGCATGTAGAGGGTGTACTTTCAAAGCTGTGGGAGATCAATAGACAATCTCCTCCCAACCACCTTTTTCTTTTATTATTTTTTTTTTTTACCCCAGAGAACTTGAATCTTGTATAAAAGAACCTGGCAGGTTTTAAGCATGCTTCTAGGGATGGCCCTTGTAGCATAATGGTTCACTGACCTATTTTTGTAGTTGTTTGCTGAGGTTATGATGTGATGTTGTCATAACTGCTGAAGGAGTTATGTTGTTGAACTGCACTTTCCGGTTTTATTGTCATCATCTTGTTCTTGCTGAGCTTAGTTTTACTATAGACTGTCTAAGTAGTATCTCTTGCTCTGTGTTCCCACTCCTGACATGGCAGTATTTGTAAAGATTTCAGGTCATAATCTTGGATTGCCCACATCCTCAGAGAGCATCTACACAACCAAATACATGGAAGTAGCATGAGAAGGAGCAGTCAGTAAGAGCTTAGATGTAGGGGGCCACTAGGGATGAAGATCCAGGGGTGTTGGCTGTTTTTTTACCTTTACTAACATATATACCATTATTGCAGGTGAATCACAAATTATTGGGATTTTGCAGATAACTGGCAGCATAGACTCAGAAATAAATCTGTTGTTTATTCACCTTCTGGTTTGTCCTTTATTTAAACAGTTGCCAGTTTTCCTCTGCAGCATCAGTAAGAAAAATGGCTTGAAGGAACAATACTCATAACACTTTTCTCTTCCTAATAAGTGGTAATCTGTAGGCTATCTCCTTAGCAAAGAAGAACCAGTTATACTGAAATATTAACCTGAGTTTTCTGACACAGCCAAGTGAGCATTGAGAACAGAGCTAAGTACCTCTGATCCCAGAAGACCTTTTGACTCCTTGGAAAAGGCTCCTCTTCAGATGCTAGAGCAGTGGTAGGGGATTTAATCCCTAGGAGGCATAGGAATGAGCCCCTTTTTGAGTTCAGTTGTCTGGGCTAAGATGATACCTGTTTGGTTTTTTGGAAGCTAGTGAATCAACATTGCCTAACAGCCCAGCTGTAAAACTGGCAGAAAAAGCACAGCAGCAGCTCAATTGCAAACATCACACAGAATATTATGTTTTGGGTAAATAAATATAAAAAAGAATAAGTGGAAATCTTCCTCTAATAGGAAAATACATCAATGATACTGTAATTAGAACCAACATTATTCAACTGTAATAAAGTATTTATTTTAGTGTGATTACAACAGTTGTTTATTCTTGGGAGCTGTATCCAGAAGCAGAACATGCAGACTGGAGACCCAGCAGAACATCCAGCAGCTGCTTCACACAAATTTCTTAAATCTGTGCATAGCAGCTCAGTAGATACTTGTCAGTGGAGCCCCAGACAACAGACTGGGCAAGTGTGCCAGTCTAGCTGGGTCACAGCATGGTTGCAAGCCAGTGCCTCAGAGTGTGTAGCTGAATATTACTGAAACTGCAGCTTAAGCAGGATGGAGGGAGCGGGCAGAAGCACGGTACAGCTGCACAAGAAATTAGTGCTCAAACACTGCTGTGGACCTGCCATGCATGCAACAGTGATGGACAGGTTTCATCCCAGAAATGAAACTTAATAGTCTGGGTGGGTTTGGGGGGCTTTATGGAAAAGAGTGGATTTTTAAAAGATGTGTGTTTATATATTGGCTTTCCATTTAGAACAATAAACACTCCATGCATACTGGCGCTTAGCGTCCTTCCAGCCATTTAAACTGTTCCCAAACTAAACATACAGTTCAGTCCATTCCTGTGCTCTGTCATCAGGAGAAAATGATCAGTTCCAGCAGCAGGGGCAGGTTTACAGCCAGATTAATGGGGCTGATCCCAGGCAACTTGCTGCATCCTGGTCAGTAGCCCTTCCTAGAAGGTGGCAACAGAGAAGGACATGGCAACTAGACAGACTATCTGGGTCAGGGGAATCTCTGCTGAGGAGGGGAGAGAGGAAGTATCTCTATTTCATGGACACCTGCCTGCAGTCTGGAGGCTCTGATAATACCCAGTGATTCAAAATATTCAGAAACACCAGGGTGTTGTATGCAAATTAACCATATAATTAAATGTTGTCTTTAATTCTGAAGTTTCATGTTGATGTAGGGGACATCAGCTCTTTAGTTCCCCCTGTGCCCTCCTATTCTGCCCTGCCACAGGGCTGGTCACTCCAGGCCTCACTCTTTGTGTTCAAAGTGAGGGGAGAAATGATGCCAGCCCTGCCTGTTGTTTGATAAATGCAGAGCATACTGGATCTGGTGCCAGTGCTATGCTTGCCAGCACTTAACTGCATAAATGAGGACACTGAGAGGTGATGTAGGGTTGTGCTGGGATACTTCTGTTACAGAGATCTAGGCCATCAGTAGTGTCCTTGATCTCTCTTGACATATTAGACTTGTAGCTTTTGGGTTTTTGCTGTAAATCCAAAGCTCCCACGAGGAAATGTTCTGTGGCTGGCTGTGTGCCTGCATCTTGAGGTGGTGGTATCAGGAATCATAAAATGATTTTGTGCTATCAGGTGTGCTCTGTCCCAGAGTCTCTGTCCCATCATCCTGGCCTTTGGGTAGAAGCTGAGAGTCAGAGAGTGCAATCTCTAGAGTTTGCATAAGAAACATCTGGCAAAGCTGCAAGCTGAACTGAGGCCTTCCAAGAAGCCTGTGACACATGCCACAGCCTTTTGGCATTGAGTCAAGCTTTGAGAAAAGATGGAAGTTGCCCTGAATTGGTTCCCATTCCCTGCAAGTAGCAAGCAGCAGCTCTGGCACTTGCTCATTGTTTTGAGTGCTGCTAGGTGGGACACTGCTGGAGGGATGCAAGCCAATACTTTGTATGATAATATTTAGAGATAAGAAGAACCTGCTTTTCATCTCATCTCATTCTTCCCTGCCAGCTTGTGCTTTCTTTCAGCTCAGGAGACTGAAATCTTCTGTTCTCTTGTAAAAAGAAGTCACTCTGTGAGCAGAGGAGCTAATGAAGCCTGGCTTGTAATGTGTCTCTCTCTCATGCGGATCCTCTGATATCTTACAAAGGGTGAGCTTTATTAGCTTTTCCTGTAATGGGACAGCAGTAGGGTCCCTCTCCTCTCCCCCACTGCCTTCTTTTCAAACTCCGAAGAGTTTCCGTATCTTTTGACCTTGATGCTGGACAGCAGGGGTGTGTTGAACACCCTTTTTGTATGAGAGCACAAACACAATGCATTCTTTCAGACTCCCATGGCTGAAATCTGTGCGTGTCTCATTCCTGTCAGGAATCAGGCTAAAAACAAACAAATCCCTTGAAATTAAAAAGAAGCATCAGTGTTCAAGTGAGTTTATGATATAAACTGGGAAGTTGTCTAAACCAATTCACAAAAAGGACTATACTGGCTAAGCTTAACCCACCCACTCATAGCAACAGGAGCTGATACTTTATTAGAATAGTGAGATGTTGCTCCCAAAACTTATATTCAGTCTGTTAGCATATACACAAGATAACTCCATCATGTGGCTTCTCTTTTTAGTTCACAGATCAGCTTTCTATTTTCTGGATAGTTAGAATTGGTGAGGCAGGAAATAATGGTTCATCTCTGCCACTAACAGGCAGAAAGAGACAGGGGAAGCTGAATGGGTTAAAATCAGTGCTGAATTCAAACATCAGATTTTCCTTGTCAGTTTGTCACAAAAGCATCCACACTTAAATTTGTCTGCTTGGGTAGCACACAAAAGCTATCAATGCTCTAATGCAATTATGATAGTGCATCAATTGCTGTAAATCAAAGCTATAGATAGGGTGTAGTTGTCATGTTCTTGGTGATTAACAGATGTAGAATCTCTAATCACTGCAATGAGAGAGGCTGTCATCAATAAAGGGAATCTAGGGCTTGAGAGCAGTATTGATTGTGCTGAGGAATCTGCAAACTCTATTTCTCAGTTTCTGCACTTTGAACAGCCTTTCAAGATGCACCATCACCTCCCCTGCCCTTCCCAGGGCTGTGGTAATAAACAAATAGGTTAACATCTGTCTTGATCAGGTTCTCTAGCAAAAGGGTGTTCAGGAGGTGCTGATTTTTTAGCAATTTCTTGTCCCAAAGGGCATGCTGTTTGGTATATCAAAATTCAAAGTGGTAGACTGTATTTCCACCTTGGAGGGAGTGATGACCATTAGTGATGAAAATCTCACATCATTCTGGTGCCAGGGACGTCTGTGCCTCCAGTTGCACTGGTGCCAAACCAGTGAAAGCTCTGTGCAGCTGTCAGAGACTAGCTGCAGAGCCAGTGGCGTGGCCCTGGTGCTGAGCCCAGCCCCAGCACAACCCAGCATTTTCTCTGCTGTGGCTTTAAATGCCTCTTTGAACCTTTCTGCAAATGACACAGCCTTCCCTACCTGTAACTGGGAATCAGGCTTTCCCTTACTCAGGAAGGTGTCAGTGCTTATCATTCGTGTTCCTCTTCTTTACAAACAAAACAACCAAACAGAAAACCACAGCAAAACCCCCAAAGTAATTTATGAGCAATATTCATTAATTATTTACATTTAAACTGTGGAATTGTAGGCAAAAATTAATATTAAATGACCAAGTATGGTGAAAATAAAAGGACAGCACTGGATTGTCAGGCTACTTGGCTGGTTTTCATGCATTTGGCTGTTTGTTTGCTTTTCCCTCAATAATTTCCATGCATCGACATGCAAAGAATTTATATGATTTTTTTTTTATTAATATGTAGCATATGGTTTGAGAGCTTTGATACATTTATAGCTTTCATCCAGCATCACATATTTCCTTGTATCAGTGTGCCTGTATATAGCTGTGTATGTACACAATGTCTGTATGTGCATGTGCTTAAACTAATATTCTTTGTATAGAAATACTACAGCCTCGTGTTGCAGTTTCTGTTTTTCACCACTCTCTTCTTTATGCTTGGGTGGTCATATTTTGAAATTTCCCCAGGACCAGTTTTTCATGCAGTCACGTTTCTCATCACATCTGAAGGATGTTGTGCTTCGCATGGTAATTAGGTCCTCTTTGTTTCATCTGCTGAACTGCTCTCTGTTACTTCCTGCAGCACACTCACGACTGGAGGCTATTGCTGAAATGTTAGAGCAGTGGAGATTCTCTAGGAATAAACAGCTTCAAGTTAACTTGCCTTTTTTTTTTTTTTTTTTTTGGATGCTGATTTACATCCTCTTTAAACCTTGTGCAATTATATTTATCCTTGTTGCTTTCTTAATGCCATTTATTGGAATAATTTATTATTGCATTGTGTGGCTGGTGGATGTGTGATCATCTGAGTATTTACAAATACATATATAAAAACACACAAGAATCTGTCTGTCTCCCCAAGGCTTGAAAATGCTGATGGCTTAGCTGGGAGTGCAAGTTGCTGTCAAGCTTTACAGAGTTTAAGCTTTCATGGCTTAAAAGAAAGCTCTAATTGTTAGTTTTTCTGGCCCCATGTGAAGGCAGGCTGAGGGGTGGCTTCAGGCTGGGTATGGTGTTTGTGGGATCAAGGAAGAACTGGGTTGCAGTGGCAGTACACTGTGGGAGTGCTTTTCTGTGGATACTGGGTTGAGGCTCCATGTGTGGCACAGTGGGACCAACAAGCCAGTTCTCCTGCCAGCCTGGCCAGACCACTCGAAGAAGGGGATTTCTTCAGCACAATTGTATACCTTGCTTCAACTGTCCAGTTACAATAGAATATCAAGCCCCAAGTGTTTAGCATTTGTTGTGTAGAAGGGTGCTTTCCAAACCTGCACGACCCGTTTCGCTGTGCAGCCAGCTCCTGTGTCTTACAGCTCACAGGTTGTTCAAACTGGAGCCAAAGAGCACTTTGTTGGAGGCGGTTCAGGTTGTACTGCTGTGCTTGTGAATCCTGATGATGATGGGGAAGGCAACAGGAACCCTGTCAGGTTTATCTTGAAGCTGCTGGGGAACCCCTGCGTGGAGTCCCTGTGGAGAAAGATTCAGAAGAGGAACACTGAAATCTCTGCAAACATCTCAAGAAATGGGAAGTGATCTGGTAACTGACCCTGAATCCCCTTTTAGTCGATAAGAAGCTCTGGAGTGACTTTGTGCAAAGCATAAATCAATGTTGTTATAGTGTGGTCCAATACACTGTGTGAAATACCAGCCCACTGCAGGCCAACAGGCCAGGAACTCTCCAGGCAGCTCATGGTGGCAGGGCAGGAGTGGCAGCAGGGTGATTTTTCACCCCCCATAGGTTGACTGATACCCTCAGGCTGATCCAAGCTGGGTACAGTGCTGGCCTGAGTGGTGCCTGTGTGTGTACATAGAAGTGTGCATTGGAGAGGGAGAGATGTGAACACTGATAGTAGGCAGCAAATGCTTTTGCCATCATGTGGAGTTCCTGCCGGTTCTTTATCTATTTTTTTTCCTCTTGTAGTTAATAATGCCATTATGACTTTGATTATAATGATTGCATGTCCCTTGCAATGGTATCTAGATTGAGGTCTACACATAATTTTTTCCTTGTTTGTGCGTTCCACAAACATATTAAGAAAATCTCTAAAATAATATTACCAAACATCAAGTAAAATCCTGTCTGCTGAAGGGCTGATGAGATCATATGAGTACGAGTGTGTGTTATCTTAGCCTGACACATGGAATTAAGTCTTGGACTACTGTCACCTAGGAAGACATCATTCTGCCAGCATTTTCTCTCTTCTGGCCATTTCAGATCTGACAGCTTTTTTCCCTGCAACCAATTAAAGTGGGGCTGTTCTCTGTAAAAGCCAATGCGACAAATGTGGCAGTTTGATAATTTCTGAGAGATTCTTCATTTCATTTTGTTGAGCTTACTGGTAGCACACTAACAGAGGCATTTGTGTCAGTACTTCCCCACCTTAGCCCTGTAACAGTTCTGTGATTTTAATGAGCTGAGTTGCATGTGGAAGGAAAAGTGGATTTTCTATTATCCCACTGGCAAAGCTGTGGGTGAGGAAAGCCTGAAATTCAACCGTACAGCTCTGCAACTTGAGGGACAGCAGAAGATCAAATTTAGCAGCACTGCTGCTTCTATTATTTTACTATTATTATTATTGGATTTTAAAAAGCTGGGAAATTGCAAAAATCAGAAGCAGACATTTAGGTATTTCCCTAACTTGCATTTCTGTTTTTTAAATCAAATTCTGTCTTGCTTCTTTCTGGAGTTCTTGTCATGGTTCTGTTTTGTTTTCTTGATGAAAGTGTTTTACCAGGTTGTAGTCAGGAAACAATTTCATTTTTGTTACGGTGAATTTTTTTTGGTTTTTTTTTTTAATCAACACAAAATGAACAATTTAAAATTTTAAACTTTCTGAAAAGTTAGTAAAATGTTGTTTCAAGTCCGAATCAAAGCAATTCTTCCTCCTCCTTCCAAATCAAAATTGTCATTAGACAGCAAATTGCTCATTGTCTAGCTTGACAGGAGTGGCTGGCTCTTGGTCTTGGTCTTGCATTTGGATCCCCAAGCCACTCTCTGATGGGGAGTGTATTCCCTTCTGTTTGTTTCCACCCTGTGTGTTCAGCCTGGCACATGAGCCACAGCTCAGTTATGGGTTTTGTGATCCATATTTAATTCACCTAACTTTCAGTCTTCAATTGAGATGCCCCGATTAAGCAGAGCAGTGACCCTGACTTCTCTGTCTAGTCAGTGCAGAAGTGGGTTCATCCAGAAGGTGACTCTGCCCATGGAAGATCTCAATTAAATGCCTCGAGAGTAACTTCTCTGAGATCAAGCTGCTATGTGCTTTAAGGAGTTCCACTAAAAGAAACCTTGTTGGCTTATAGAGACATGCTGATAATGGGCTCATTGGCTTGTTAGGTCAGCCAGCAAACGGATGCTGAAAGGTCCTTGGGGCTTAAGTACCAAGACAGCATTGTATTTCGGGGGAGATCATTGCATTTCAAGGGTGTGATGTGAGACATGAGACTGCAAAGTCATCCCCAAGCTGCATTTATTCTCCTGAAATGCTCAGTGTGTCAGATCTGATTTCAGTTATAAAATAGAAATAATAGATAAAAAAGGTCAAACCATTTATTGAGGATTGACATTTACAGCAGTCAGGAATCTCCAGTTGTACACAGCTTTGTGTATATTTGTCACTCCTATATGATACCATCCTGCTGAGGATCTTCAAACCACTGCTTTCCTGCTGTAGCTAGGTGGTGGTTATAGATTGCTGATTGTGTTTACATATATGCCTAAACAAAGTTAACTTATTTGCACAAAGTTGCAGTACACCTGAATCTTATCTCTGTGGCTTCAAAATTCTTTTTTATTTTCTACTTTAATAAACTTTGTCAGAATATTTACTCTAAAGTTCATAAAATAAAACTGTGAAATTCACCCTGTTTTTATGAGAGCTGGCTGTGTCTTTGATCCCTTTGTGTCATTGACAGGGTGTGTGGCTTGAATGCAGTGCAGCAAATCAGACTGAAGGGAATAGTCCAGACAGGGATCCAAAGAGCGATTGCTGCCTGTGCTGCATCAGGACTTGGACTCAAACAGGTCTACCATAGGCAGGGTCACACTGTGTGTATGAAATAACACTAGCAGCAGTCCATAGCTCATGAGGTCATCTATGCCATTAAGGTGTATGTAGGAAGAAAGAAGGGCAGAAATACACATGCACTCAGTTCATACACGTACACCCCCATGCAGATACACACATGCAGAGCAGGAGACAGACATCTTGGATAGGACAGGTAATAGCAAATTAAAGGTGCTGAAGCAATAGAATCTTAGAAACATAGAACGGTAAGGTTGGCAGGGACTTCAAAGATCATCTAGTTCCAACCCCCTGCCATAGGCAGGGACACCTCCCACTAGCACAGGTCACTCAAGGCCTCGTCCNTCTAGGAGCCAAGACAATCTCTCCAAGGGTACAGAAGATTTGCTAATGTCACTGTTGATGCCCCAAAGGTATTGTGCTCTTCTGGTATTTGTCTGAGATGCCCTTCTGTGAGATTTGCATTGCCTAGGAGCCAATCTGTGTGCTTCTTGCCTTAATGGCCCGACTTTAAGAGCTGAGCCTTGAGATTGCTGCACCTCAAGGAGACCCAACACATGCCCAGTTAATACAGTCTTCAGGGCTGTTTTCTTCCTATTGCTCATGCATTGCTTCAGCATTATTTCTCAGTGCTTTGAATTAAGGAGCTAATATCCTGGCACTAAGGATTTAAGGGACCTTGTGCAGATAGGGACAGTATAATTTATAGAGCAAATACGGAAGTAGTCTTGAAAATATTGATTAAATGACCTATCATTGCATAATAGATCTCATGTTCCCTGTTCCCCCTTCCCATTCCCCCCCAGAAAAAAACTTTTTAGCCTTTGGATAAGATGCCGAGAATGGCATAAGATGCGATGAATAAAATACCAAGTCAGCCTCAACATTAAAATTGAAGAAAAAGGAAATTAGGATTTAAATTAAACTTGTCTTCCAAGTTAACTTAAATGCTTCTTTAGGTAGATTTTAAGATTGCTCTAAGAATAATAAACTGTTATTTATAGGGAACTTCTTGGCCAAAGACCTCTGGGCAGCTTCAGAATATCAGAGCAAAGGATTTACAGGCCACTAACTACTTAAAATGGTGATGTTATTTTCAGGTTCAAAATCCCTTTTCCTATATGAGAGCCTTTTGCTGAAAAACTAAAGCTGTCTACTGATCTTCACATTCTGGAGTTACTCTTGATAGTGTAATACACATGGGTCAGTTTATTTAGCTTGAGTCTGGAGCTTTTACAGATCTGTGTTACATCTTCTGTGCAGATTTGTTTTTCTGTTTATGTCATTAGCCAGAATAAATGGAGGGATGGGATCTGCCTTGGCTGCTGTAGGGAACTTTCCCAAAGAGTCCTCAGTCTCCTAATAAATCAGTGTCTCTCCTACTCTGTTTCTGATGGGATCCAGCAGCAGGTCAGCATCTTTAGGTAAAGAAAGGCTTCCTGAAGTGAGCAGCAGTCACAGAAAGTAAATTAATAGAAGCAAGCATCTGCTGATCTCTTTGACAATAAGGAATTTCACTGCCAACATTTAGAAACCATTGGAAATGGTCTCCATTGGAAACCAGATTTCGACTTTCTGCCCTGGGCTGCCAGGAGTATTTCAGCATAAAATGCTAAAGTAAGTTGAACTTTCAATTATAATTTCAATGACTGTCTAGTGAAATGGATTAATGCTCTGGCACTGCACCTTTGAGGCTTTGGCTCAAATCTTGTAGGATAAAAATCTGTCTGCTTTGACAGTTGAAAAGGTCAGAAGTGAAATAATGTCAGGTGGTCTTAGCCCAATTCAATGTCTCGATTAAGAAGTAGATATAAAAGTTGTTGATGTGGGATATCATATCAGATCTTTTGCAAAAAAAAAAAAAAATCATTTAATTTTATCAGCAAAATTAGATGCAGACATCTAAGCTTTGGAGAGATGAAGCTAAGTTCAGGCTTCAGGAACACTCGATTGCAAGGCGAGCAAAATGCAGGTTACAACATGTGGTACCAAAGCTCAGAAGGCAGTATCCATCATGAAATTGATTTCTTGATATTTAACTGTGTCAAGCATAGTTCTCACTTAAATATTTTTTAAGTCTAATTGGAGAGTTTTTATTAGCTGAGAGTGCACCGCAAGAACATGTTTTTCTCGCTGTTCAGGCAAGATAAAGAGTCTCTTCAATTTACTTTCTGAAAGTGCTGCAATTCATTTCCTAAGCTTATTAAATAGGATTGTGGTTAAGGAGCAAAATATGGGTATTTGCATAATGCATTTTTCTCTTGTTTGGATACATATGTATATAATGTTATGGGATAATAACATATAGACATATGTCTAAATTGCTTCTCCAGGCATCCCTGTGGTAAGGGTCACTATGACTAACATTTCTAGTAATAGTAAAAGGGGTTTCTGTTGGGAAATAAGAACAACTAAGAGTTTGGGCCTGCATGTTTCAGTGATGGGCACGATGACCAACAGAGTTGCAGAACACTTCTGCTGCCTTTGAATTGTCTCACTTCTAACTTGTCCCCCTCATGTGCCAGGCTGCCCTTCTGAGCCAGGTTGGAGCTTTACTTTGCCTATTTCAGTAAGAAACACACTTACAAAGTAGTGCAAATTAGAAGTCAGCTGTCATGGTGTGCTACATAAATTATGCAGTTCTGGTTGGTAATCTCTTGCAGACATAAGCGAGCAGTTACGTCCTTCTCCGCGCTGGTACGCATCTTTGTTTTATTTAATTCCGTTCTTTCTGTGTATGTGGTGTGTCATAAGGTTTTTTCAAGTTGTGTTTCCATCTTAAGGCAAAAAACCCACATTCTCTGCATGTGATCATGATGCAAGAGCCGATGGAACTGCACATATGTTGTAAAGATTAATTGGCATTCAGTTAGGCCCCATAAAGCATGGCATGCCATGCATTATCCTCTGCTTTGCCTTCAATTTGCAGTGCAGTTCAGTTCACATATTGGCCACAGACTGATAAAAAAGGTGTATTTCTGAAATACAAAATGGGTACTTTTTAGTAGTAGATCTTCCCATTGGCAAAACCTTAGAAGAGCTTTGGAAATTCAGATGCGGCTTAATTGTAGGACAGTTGTGACGTGGTCTTTCTTTCTCTGCTGAGATCTATGAAGTAGGGGCCCAGGGGACCATTGAAACCACAGAATTGTCTCTTACTCTATAGATTTTTCTTACTAGAAACAAAGGTAATACGTTGCCATCTTCACACTTAATACGCAGAGTTTAACTGCAGTGGCAAACCAGCAGATGGCCCATGGCTAGGAGGACACTGGTGCTTGGTGGCTGTCTTGCTGGCAGTGGGTGGGTGGCATGGCTGGGCCCTGGCTGGGCTGCTGCAGAAAGCAGGGAGGCCAAGCTCTCTGATTGCCAACCCTTATTTATGACACAGCAAAGTGGTAGTTTCGCAACTATCAAGTCTCAAACACGAGACCATTTCCCTAGTAATAAAACCATTACTCTGTAACTGTTTACTTATCAGGAGACCATTATTTGATTGATGACCTGAAAACGGAGGTTATCTTTCAATTCATTTGAAATGCAAACTGACTAGAAAATCTATAGTTATTGCAGTGTATTTTTAAGCAAAATCAGGCACCTACATTGACCTCCTATTTACATTTCTTTGAGAAGAAAAATCACATAAAAGCTATCAAGAAACACATTTCACAGCAGGCGAATTAATTGGTTTTACTGTATTTGAATGGAGGGTTTGTCAAATAAAACATGCCATGACAGTTAATAGTGTCATTTAGAGGCAGAAAATTATTGGCTTATTTGTTATTGGATAAAAGGAAGGCAAACACTTTGTATTAGGAAGTTTTAATGTGTTTAAAATCCTCATTAGGGATTTATGGACATTCTTGCTTAGCATAGCGCCTCATTAATTTGAGGCTAAACAGTTACTTCTGTGTTTCAATTCCAATTTTTTTTCCCCCTTTTCTTTAATTAGATCTCACATTAGAGTTTGGTCTCTACACCACTGGAGATGTAGAATTAATTAATGTGATTTATAAATCTAATGGAAGTGAGTTATTCTTAGATAACTTTTCATTTTAGTGAGCAGTTTAACTGCACAAAGTATAAGTGCAGGCAGATCTGAGAGATTTTGGGAGCTCAGGAAAAGTATGCAACTTCTGCATTGAATACATTTAGCAGCGTCCCTTGGCATTAATAGATCAAAGCATTTTAATTAGAAATGTAACTAAGAGAGAGGCCATAAAGATCCCATTCAGATCAGATTTTCTTTGTTCTAAGTTCCATGCTGTCCAGAAAGTGCTATTTTAGCTCCTGTTTTGTATGATAGCCATGACATTCAGTGGCAGTTGGGATAATCACGTGTCCTACTATTTAATGAATATAGGATCTGTCTCTTAACATAGTCTGAATTTGGATCCAGTCCCAATAAAAACAGTCATTAATTGTGCTATTTTGTTGTTGTTAATGCAGGAAAATTACTTTTATTTCCTATAGAAAATTAACTTACTTGATTGAAATTTATGTAAAAAATGTGTTTGTGTGGACTCATTTTGCTAACAGGCAGTGTTGGTATTTAAACCCTAAGATATTTTAAAATACATTTGTTTTCCCCTGGGCAAGTCCACATCCTTGCCCTTTGAATTCTGGTCCTCTGCTCCAAAGACAGTCTGAGGACATGATCTGCAAGTCGTGACTGTACTGGAGGGATGTATGAGAACAACTGATTTGCAAACAAGCTCTGAGCAATTAATTTGGGTCTCAGCATTGGCCTTGCAGCTCTGCAAAATGTTGTACCAATTAAACTCAGAAGTACATTTTTCAGTGAGGACATTCATACCTGCTTCAAAAAAAGTGGAATAGAGAGCTGCCAGTCTCCCACTGTAGTCTTGTAGCTACAGTAAAGGTATTGTCAGATGTAAATAGATGCTTAAAAAGGTTTCTCTTTAAAACCTTACACAAAATGTTACAGCCTGAATTCATGAGGTCAGATAATGCTTCAGGTTACACTGATGCAACTTCCCTGACATCAGTGGAGTTTTAGTCATTGTCACCAAGGCCACAGTCTGACCTGGTGACTTTGCTACTATTTTAGCATGAAGTTACACAACTCCTGCCTGATGCTGCTTGCTGTCCTGCTGTCATGTACTGGGAATGACATCAAATTCCACTAATATGAAATGGATTTAAAGGAGATCAAATTCCAAGTTGTATTAAATTTAGGCAGCTATATCTGTATAGTAAAGGGATTTTGAATGATTTCCAAGAGGTTCTACTCAAAGGGTTACACGGATGGTAAATATTGTGTCTAATTTACATCCCTCTAACTGAGAGCAAATAGACTTGGAAGCCAAAGTCCTTGTACACTCCCTTTATACTGCTTCATTGTCTTTAGAGGAGTTAGATTTCATTCACACTGGTGAAAGTAAGACAAGAAACAGACACTTGATCTTTATTTCTGCGGCACCATATATCTCACCACACCAGAGGGTGTTAGTCAGGCTTTGATGTTTCAAGTGGACAGGTGCATGGTGGCATTTTAGGTCAGGGTACCTTTTATCATCAATTTAATGAAAATGTATAAGGTAACCTTTTCCAGAATAAGGTAAAAGTACTGAGGCACATATGAAAATGTACTTATTCTATATAAGTAAATAAGTACTTGCAGTCATTGGGTGTGGAGGGACGGAAAAGGAGAAAAGAAAAGAATAAAGAAAGGAAACAAGAAAATGAGAAGCCACCAATCTCCTTGCTCTTCACCAATATTAAATGGTTGTAAAAGCCTTTATCCAAGACAGTATTTTGGTCACAAATTAAGTACTGCAAATGGTACTTTTATTGTAGCATTGTGGCCTGGCTGAATACTGATGTTATCAGTTACACCGTGGTGTTATCATCGTGTGAGCTTCTACATACTACATTCAGAATACTCCATACGTAAAATGTGCAGTCTTACCTACATTAAAAAACTCCCAGGAGACCTTGAACTGAGAGATCACTTTATCAGACTTCTCTCTCTAATAGAGTTTGGCAATTTACTGCATGAAAATAATGGAGAACCATTGAGTTTAAATTGAACATCAGCATATTGTGCTTTCACGGAGACTATTTTATGCTGATCAACATTGAAAAGGTATTGTTAAAAGAAAACATCAAAGAAATGAAAAAGGAAAAAATGGGCTAAATACAGCATGCACTGGGAAGAACAGGAAAAATATAATTGTCACACCCAGGTCAGTCTGGTTTAAAATTTGCTGTAGCAGAACTAAATACCAATGGAAAACATTGTCCTTGTGATTGGGGTTGCTCTGACTGGGAAGTCATTGTAAGCTGAGTTCATTGTAGGGAAGTCAGACTATATATAATGCCTTCAGATTTGTGGACTTGCACCCAAGTGCCCCAACCTGCTGTAATGCACCGTTTTGTCTACCTCTTATGTGACTGGAGAGAAGCGTATTAGAGTTACTGGCTTTTGTATGAAAAGGAAGGTACCTGTTGTGGGCAGTTTGGGCTTCTGAACCAGAGATCTTTTGGGAAGTTCACCAAAGTCAGCAGGAGCCTGATTCAGTCACGGTTTGGACCATGCTAGTAGTTTTTCCTGGCTGATGTGCCTTACTGGAGGGAAGAAACATAAACCTCTTCATCCACCACTGTAAGAGCAGCTCGGACTGCAGGCTGAGCTGTCTGAGCTTAACAAATGAATTAACTTGGTCTGCTTCTTAAAACCTTTTCCCATTTTCAGGTCTGAGACAACTGCTTCAGCAGTGTTTGTATTAAAGGGAAACAGAGGAGCAGCTCTCTGTAGTTTGTTTTAGGAAATAGCTTTTCTTTCTTTCTTAATTTTTTTAGTTATATATATGAAGTATATATTTTCACAGACCTTTTAATAAGCCCCAGGAGATATTTTTGGGGTTGAAATAATGGGAAATGTAGTCTTCTCATGGAGCTTTGGTTCCAGGATGGCAGAGGTACTAAAAGAAAGCAGTGGGTATACATTATTTGGGATCCACAAATGACTCCTGTGAGAATTAAGAACCCTGTGAAAAATGTGTATATTTGAATACCAAGGGAACAATTTTATGTGTTGGGTTTTTTTTTAATACTGCCATGTCTGACTTCATTCCATTTTCTCCAGACCTCAAACATACAGGCCTAATATATGTTGGTGATAACCTCATGAATATCAAATGTACCAGAAAAAAATACCACTGTTTGCAGTATTAATTCCTTGTGCTTTTTCTGTTCCCATTCTTAACCTAAATTTAGTAAGGAAGAGCCAAGATCCTCCCAGCTAGTCAGATCAGTTTGGCATCTGTTTTAGATGTCTTTAACATGAATGACCCTTTTGGGACAAAATATTAGCAAGATAGGGAACAGACAAAAGCATGAATTGTGAAACAACCCAAGGAGGTTTGAAAAGTTGGCTCTGAGTGGTGGCATGAAGTTTACCTCAAGTTAATCTGAAACAGTCATCCTTGGGAGGAGAAATGTGTAGTCTGATGGCAGCTAAGGGGCAGGCTGGCTGAAAAGAGGCAAGTCCAGAAGAGATGTAGGGAATGACTGAAGAGGCAAAATGAAGCCTGAGCATGCAAGGAATCACTGATGGCAATCAAAGGAAAGCTGGGACTGGAAAGGCGTGGATGTGTATTCCATTAAGTGCAGGTGAAGTATTGTATCTTCTTAGATTAGTAGTGAGCATATAGCAAAAATTGAATCATAGGTTCACATAGGTCGGAAGGATGTTCAAAGGTCACCTAGTCCAATGTCTAGTGTCTGGAAACCCTGCTGTTCTTAGTACTGCCCAATCCATTTCCCACCTGTATTAATCAAAAAAAGAAGCACCCTGTGTTATTAGCAAGCCTGGCAGGAGCTGAAGGCATTCATAGTGTGAGGCTTCTGCTGACAGTCCTGGTTTTGCTCCTTCTGGTTTTTTAAGTGTTTTCCTCTTATCACTGCATAGTGCACACTGGAAATGATCAATCAAGGTTCATGCACAGGATCTTTTCATGCTAGCAAGTGAAAAATCAATTTCTGTTCGAAGAAGTAAACAGTAGTGTGAGCTTCATCTCCCCGGAGTCAAAATGTGTTCCTTGATAAAGGAGATGGCAACAAAAGCTGAGCTCTTGATGTATAAACACATAGATGCTTATATGCAAGAAATGGGAGTGGGTTCCTACTTTGATTTAGCATGCTACATTTACCTTACCAAAAACCAAAGATGAGATGAGGAGATAACTTGTGGAATGCCAGTTGTGCATCAATAAAGCCAGAGGGGTTGTTCACAGTTTATCCAGATGAAAATGTAGTTGGTCAGTTCTGGCAAAGACATTATTCATTGTGTGCTTCTGCTTTCTGACACTACATTTGAATTTTCAGAACTATTCTGACAAGTCTGTTGGAAGATTTTGTTGCTAGCATTTCTGAGAAATGCCTGCTGTTGGATGTAAATTACAAGGCACAGAGACTTTATATGATTTTTCTGTGCCTCAGAAACAAAATCTGAGCTCACGCTGGTTATAAATTGTCCAGGAGCTAAGAATGGTCAAGAAACTGTTGAATGAATAAATAGAAGGTTAGATCAACATGGCTCATCAGATATTGTAACCGTTCACCCAGTGTCATTTGATCTGCATAACATTAAGGGCTGCTATTCCTGCATTCTTAAGTTTCTGCCCTTCTTCCCTCCCTTTAAAGTTTAGCACTGAGCCATACATTAAACCTTTGGTTCCACATCATTTAAGTTCCATTCTCTCTCTTTCTTGTGAGACCAAAATGTGAAGAGAGGCTTATAATACTGGCTTGTATTAAACGCAATATCTTGACCATCTGACCTTTATTTCTTTCTCCTTTTTGCTTTTTGTTAGCAAGCAATATTTAAAAGCAAACATGAGGCATTTTGATGCAGAAGAGTTTTGCCAGATTAAAATGAAATTGGAAGATGACTTCAGTGTACCATGTAGTGTTGTGAAATCTTTTTGGTTTGATTGAAGTTTTATTACCTCACGATGTCTGCCTGCAGCTTATGTAATATTCACTGTTCACTGTTCTTCAGTCTGGGGTTCTCTTCCAGCCAAGAGAAGAGCTCATGATGTGAGATGCAACTACTCAGTCTTATGGAAGCCAGATTCCTGGAATCTGTCCTTTTGGCCAGACTTCGCTGCTCTCAGAGGAGAAGCTCAAAAGCATGCACTAATGCAAGCTCTGTCCTTTTATTTAGAATCTGGTTACTGATGAAAGCTGAATTGGAGAGCAGGTGAAGAATCATGTAGTAGGTCCCAAACGACTTGATTTTTATTAGATTAGGAAAAGAATAGTATGGGATGGATGTTCAATCCTGACTAAACTACAGGAGGAGCGTTGCTTTTTATTAATGGCAATTCTAGTAATAATTTGTTACAGCACTAGTACTCAAGGAGGTGATGAATATTGTATCTGCTCTAATTCATCTGTCCTGATGAATCTGTGCTTGAATGCCACGGAGTGCCATGTGGGCCTGTTTGCACTTGTTAGCTGAATGCAAGCATTTATGGACAATTAAACTTGCAATTTTTGATTCACGCTTTGAAAGATGGAGAGGTTGGTTTTTTTTCTTTTCTTTTTTCCAGGATAGACTACATTTGTAATAGATCTATGCCTTTCAAGTCTCTTAGAATGTGCAACTCTAGCATGAATTTAGAAAAATGGTCTCATTTCTTTAGAAATCCATTAATACTAATGTACTGAAAGACTCTTACATTGATCTTCTCTCTGATAGCCATGTTGTAATAATTATTCTTTTAATGTTTGCATCAATCTAAATGTTTTCCTCTTTGTGCTAGCTCCTACTTGGATCTCCCTATATGACAATCACAGCACTTTGACATCTTGCATTACTTTAATACCAGTGATTCAAAACAAAGCAATGCCAAAGGGAACAAAAGTTCTGTCAAGCCGTTCAAATCTTCTTTGCCATTAACACAATTAAATTGATGCATGAGCATTTAAAGTTATTAGCAAGTGCTGCCAGCAGAAGCTGGTTGTGATTGCATAATATATAGTGGGCTTTATTAGAGCAAAATGGTATGTTTATTGTTATTATCGCCATTAGTTCTGAAGTAACATAAACTTAAACAGGGCTGTGAAATGGGAGAGGACTGTGAGACAAGTAAGAGCATGCTCTGCCCCCTGTTAATAATCAGGGACACACTTACCACAACCGAGACATTTCTGAACGCAGGAATACCCATGGTATCCTGCCTAACCACTGACAATGGCCTGCGTAACGGTGGGCAGGGGTGTTAAAGAGAGGACTTCTCTACCTCTGCTGCTCTCCCTCTTCGCTCAACTAAATTTTGGGCTACTTCCGTTACTGCCGTGAGAGATTTTGTGGTTGGTGTGTACGTTGCAAGCTTATTGGGTGATACTTTGTTTCCTCATATTCTGACACACTAATTTTTCACTGAAAAAAAAGATCAAGAGTCTATTGAAGGCATATGTACTCCCACTATGCCACTGCATGTTGCACTAATACCCATGCCTGCTGATCTTTTGGTTAAAGTTAACTATAGTCCTTGCTGAATGGAGAGTTGGAATGAAATGTGGGAAACAGAGATTATCAAAGCATCTACAAGTGTTGAGCGGGGAAAAACATGAGTTAAGTGAAAAATAAGGGAATGAAGGAAGGCCAATGAAGTGCTGGAATATCAAGTCATGTGGTGTGAGGATGGACTTGCATGTCTGTTGCACTTAATGCTGCCTATCCACTAGAAATTCTCAGCCTGTGCTGGTTAGGTAGAATTTGAGCTGAGTAGCAACTGGGTACAAAAGGTAAGGCTCCTTTTTTTTTGATTGGTTGAGAGTTCTTAAGCTATATTAGGGAAAATTATAATGTATAGCTGCTGAAGTAGATAAAAATCACTGATATCCCTAACGTGTAGTCATACTCACTTGAGTACTTCTTCTCCAAGATATTGACGAACCATTGGAAATTCAGAGAACAATAATGAAATAAGCCAAAGCGATGGAAAATCCTGTTCAACAGGAAAGAAGGGAAAAGTTGAACATAGAGCAGTTGAGAAAAGTTGAGTGTGATGCTGTGTGTCTGGGCTTGCTGTAGATGTGAAAGGAAGTAGTGAGTTAGTGGAAGGAGTGCTACAGAAAAACCAAGGTGACACTGAAATTTTAACAAAATGAACCAAATAGTTTACACCACCACTCTGTATTTTAGTAATGGAGATGATGAGAGACCTATTTCCCTACAGGCTTTGGCCCAGATTTGCCACAAGTACTAGAAGATATGGGGAGATGTGCTACAGTAGCAGAGCGTGACTTTGGTGATCTAATGGGTCTTTCTGGTCTTTAACTTTTGTATTTATTCTTGAAGCTTAGTGCTGGCTGAAATAGTAGGAAAGCCATGGTCGGTGCTCTTGGTCAAGCTCTATAGCAGATTAGGATGACAGGGATTAGGCTTAGTCATGAGTGTCTTTTACCAAACTGCTTATCAAGGGCAGTAAGGTAGAAGTGTCAGGCAGAAAAGTCTCACTGAATATTTATGATACAAAGCACTTAGCTGTTTTTTCAGTACCTTCCTGAACATGATCTTTTCCAGTTCTGCTATATCCTCATGATAAGAATCCATCATAACTACCTGCAAGTGCTACAAAATACTCGTACTTATGGGTCATGTCTGCCTATTATTTATGCAATTGTTCCCAGTATTTAGCAGTTTTGTGCTCTTTCAGTGTCCTTGGAATGAGGGATTGTGGCAAATGCTGTAAGTACAGCTTAGATGAATATTTTCGGTTGGAAGATGTAAAGGGCATCACTGTGTGTGTGCTTGGTTATAGTGTGTGCTTAGATATATCACATCTTTCTAGGGGGAGAAGGAATATCTGTCAAGCCTCTCCAGGTGGATTCCCACATGCTGTTCAGTCTTCAGAGGATACTTAACCTGCAACAGGCTCATGAAGTGAGGGACAACAAAATCAGCAGCCACTCTTATAGTCCAACCAGTATTTTACTACAGTATATGTTTAAATTTTAAGAGCTGCCTGGGCTGTTAGCCTATTAAGCTGTAGGATAAGATAGTTGATGATAACAGCTTTCTCCTAACTGTTATCACCTCTGTCCTTTGCTGCAGTGTGCAGCAAGTTGAACCAAGCCTCTCCTTCTCTCTGAAGGCTGCTGATAGGAGTAACAGTGGGATCTTCTTCAATTACAGAACTCTCAGGCAATTCTAGCTCCAGTTCTCAACTGTGAGGAAATCAGAGCAGTTTATTGCCTCAAAGTGTCATTAGTAGCACAAAGCAGTGCTACTGGAAGAAAAAAAAAAAAAAACAACCCCAAAACCAAACAACTGGCGAGAAAATGGGTCCTGATGATGATTTATGTTGATGTGAATTGGAAAATTTGATAAACAGCAAGTATGGATCCAGCAGTCTTCAGACAGAGATGGTTGCTTTTTAGCTGTTCACGTGTGTGGTTGTAGTCACTGAACTTTGCAACCAGCACCTGACTAAACATTTTTTTTTTTTTCTTTAAACCTAGGTTACCCTTCCCAATGACTCCAGCTGTGTGGAAGAAATATTACGGGTGAGTAATGCTCTTTGCTTGTGTATCTTTTGTCCAATTGCAGTGCTGTTATTTTGTCTTTCACAGAGAAAGGTTATTGGCTGTCTTTAATACTGCAGTTAAATAATAACATATTAGTGGGTTTGCATTAAAGAGACACAACCAAGTGGTAGGCCCAGGGTTCTCCTTAGTGAGCAAGGTCAGTTGACCTAATACTCTGTGTCTGCCAGCTTGTCTCAGTGATGATTTATAACACACATCCCTGTGCTTTTTTTAAACTCTCAGTCTCTATGAGTCTCTCAAGGACATCCTCCTGCTGGAGTCCTCCTGGAGAAAGTGGTTTCTTATGGCTTGGATGGGTGGCTGATTTGCAGAGTTAAGAACTAGCTGGATGGCTGGGCTCAAAGAGTGATGATGAATGGAGTTAAATGCAGTTGGCAGCCAGTCACTAGTGGCATTCTCCAGGGCTCAGTGCTGGGGGCATTTATCTTTAAAATCTTTATCAGTGATCTGGATGAGAGATTTGAATGCACCCTCAATAAGTTTGCAGATGACACTAAATTGAGTGGGTATGTTGATCTGCTTGAGGGTAGGAAGGCTCTGCAAAGATATCCAGATAAGCTGGATCAATGGGCCCGGGTCAGTTATATGAGGTTTAACAGAGCCAAGTGCTGGGTCCTGCACTTGGACCACACCAACCCCATGCAACACTACAGGCTTCAGGCAGAGTGGCTGGAAAGTTGCCTGCCAGAAAAGGAGCTGGGGGTGTTGGTTCACAGCCATCTGGTGTGCTCAGGTGGATAAGAAGGCCAACAGCATCTTGGCCTGTATAAGCAATAGTGTGACCAATAGAAGCAGGAAGGTGATCATGCCCCTGTACGCAGCGCCGATGAGGCTGCACCTCAAATACTGCGTTCAGTTTGCGGCCCCTTGCTACAAGAAAGACATTGAAGTGCTGGAGAGGGTCCAGAGAAGGGCAGTGAAGTTGGTGAAGGGTCTAGAGAATAAGTCTTACCAGGAACAGCTCATTTAGGGATTACTTAGTCTGGAGAAGACTTCATTGCTCTCTACAGCTACCTGAAAGGAGATTGTAGTGAGGTGGGTGTCAATCTCTTCTGTCTAGTATCAGGTGATAGGACAAGAGGAAATAGCCTGAAATTGTGCCAGGGGAGGTTTAGGTTGGATATTAGGAAAAATTTCTTTACGGAAAGAGTGGTCAGGCATTGGAACAGGTTACCTGGGACAGTGTTGTTGGAAGTGTTCAGGAAATCTGCAAACATGGAACTTTGGGACATGGTGGTGTTAGCTCAGTGGTTGGACTCGATGGTCTTAGAGGTCTTTTTTAACCAAAACAATTCTATGATTCTGTATTTCCCTTCTCTCTTGAGGTGCAGTCACCTCAGTTCTCCCACTCACAGGCTGACATGCAGTATTCCTCCATCTTGCCCCAAACTACAGTTGCTCATCATTCATGATTTTGTTAAAGACCCACAAACATTTTTTCCTGGGAGCTCTGGTCTGTGGTTGAACAGAGAAAATTAAGACAGCTACTCCAAACCAAGCATTAATTGCCACAAGATCATGTATCAAATGAAAGGGGAGTGTGCACCAGCTGCATCCGTATGAATCTGCCTTACTTTAAATGTAAGATGGGCTTTTCCTCAGACACTCTAACTTTGTGGTCCCCTCTTGGCAGGGAGATTTGTCTAGAGGCAGCTTTTCTACCCACTAGCTTCTATCTGGGGTTTAGGTTTTTATCCTCATGGGTTGAGTTACTCATCTGTCAGAGCTACATCCTTGCCAGCCAACCTGCTGGTTTTCAGTGGAGGGGAGGATAGAATTTCAGTGGGAATTTGTGCCAGCCATGTCCTTACCACTCAGAGCAATGATGCAAACTAACCCAGATGTGAAATCTTGTGTAACAATTGAAGCAACTTGCTTGCAAAACATGGACTTATTCTTGCTTATACAATAAAATAGACTTCTCAGTATTGATTGCAATCCAGACTTTAGTTTGGGAAATTTGCTCCTGGTTTGGTGTCACAGGTTTAGCCTGCTGAATCTGCTGATGGGTGTTCAATAGAGTGCTGCTGGCATGTCAGCTTTAAAATGAAAGCACTGGGTGGAGCGAAGCATCGTAGGGTTGGTAGTCCAGATTGTAACATGAGAGGCTTCCTGTTCTGGGTGCCATCTCTGGTTTCTTGTTTGGGGTTCTGGTCTTTTCTGCTGGGCTGCCTGCAGGCTCAGGGGTGCTGGGGTTGTTTGTGGCTGGCTTCTGCTGTGCTTTTCTGCAAAATAGGCTCAGGTACATTGGATTGTTTCATTAAACTCCTCTCAACCCGGGGCTCTTTGTGTGGGAGGCTGCCTTGTGAGAACTGTCTGTCTTAAACCAGGACATTTGGGTAGAGACATTGACTTGAGATGCTACTGTTGCTGCAGAAGTATGTTGGGCCAGCAGGCAAGCATGCAGGTGCAGACCTGCATTAACAGAGGAATGAGTATACATCTGCCCATGCACCCACCAACAATGGCTTTTTTTAAATAAAGTTTGTTTAAACTGCTAAAGTGAGAAGTGCTTTATTTTACCTACATAAGACTAAGGGAGCAAAAGCAAAGAAAATGTTGAAAGGCTGTGCAAAAACATTTGGTACATTTTGAATGTCTTCTTCCTCTGTTTGTACACTTCAGTTAGGTTTGTTACTATAGTTGGAATGAATGACTTTTTAGCTGAGGAAAGCAGTTATTTTGGGTAAACAGCATCAAAAGAAAATGTGATGTAGCAAAATTCAGAGATCAGTAATCCAAATGACAGTTTTAGTGTGGGAACAGTGCATGTGAACCACAGGAAGCAGAAATCTCTTTTTTCTAATCAAGAGAAGGTGATCCTATGTCCTGCCCCATGACTATAATTTAACAGGGGCAAAATATCCTGAGCTTCACCCATCTCAGGAGATTTCAGAAAGAAGGACTTTCTGTCATCTTCAGAAGGTGAGGATGGACCATAGAGTCCCTGTGGCTGCAGGCAACACTTCCTACCAGCAGCAGGCTGTTAAATTCAGGAGGTCTCTTGGGGTGGACAGAGCAGCAGCTTGGCAGATTTCCATGTCTCTGTGGCTCTGTCTCATGTAATGGGCACCCAAGAAAGGGATACAAGTCAGCAGATCTTTCTTGACTGCCAGGTGAATATGCCTGGAGGCATCCCTCGTGCCCAGCCTTGCCATTCAGTCATGAAGCAAACCTGGCAGCCATAGCCACAGGCATAGCCAGAAGTCATCATGAGCATATAAAACTGCCTGTGCTAGGAGAAGGTGTGGGCTTGGCACACTATGGGTGAGTGTGGAACCCCAGCCAGGGTTTGTCTGGGGCACATGCTTCCTTCTCTGTGTACAGCTAGGTAGCTTTGTGTGAAGTTCTGTGCTGAGGGTGGCTTTGAGTGCCATCAGTGTGGCTGTAGGCAGCTCTGGGCACCAACAAGCTGTCTGCAGCCTTCTTGTAACCTATCTGCAAGCAGGCTGCAGGCTGCCAGCAAGGCACTGAAGTGTACAAAAGCAGCAGATCATAGAACCACGTCTGGAGCTGCCCATCAAAGGCATAGCAAATCCCAGTCCCAATTGGTTGCCTTCAGTGACAGCTCTGAATGGTGCTGAAGTACATGTGGAATAAAAGTACTGAGTTTTGTCAGTGAATTTGTTGTTTCCAAATTTATAATGCAGAGTAAGCTAGTGGGAAATGTGTTTTGACTGCATGCAGAGTATCATCTTCTACTTGATAAAGAAAATAAGTGAATGTGATGCCCAGCAGTGGTCAAAATGCAGTCTTCCAACTCCTCGTTGAAGCCCAGTGTCAGGAGATTCAGTCTGCTCTGCTCCAGATGAAAGGATGGATGACCCTTGGTTTCAGCAGTGATTTGTGCCTTGAGAACCTGGATTAAGTTCCTAGCTCTGACAGATACTTTATGGCCTTTTGGGGTCATTTACACAGGATCTGAAGAGCCTTTAGATATGTGGACCTCAGCTCCCTCATAGCATTTTTCCCAGGTTAAAAATTAGGCTATTAACATTTCCTTCCTCTCAGGGATGTTGAAGAGGTAAACAAGAAGGCTTACAAGACAGCCAGGTTCCAAAGGCAGACGGCTGGGGCCATAGCAATGTGCCTTTTGACCAGCCAAACCATTGGCAGTGACTAGCAATTTCTGCTCTGGGCTGTGTCTGCTGCTGAGCTCTGCATCCCAAAGTGTTGGAGGAAGAGTGCTGCTGCTTACCTCACCCTGACCCTGCCAGTCTCTCTTGGGAGCATTTAATACCTTGAAGTTTGGGTTTTAGCTCAAGGTATTAAGGGACTTCAGTTTCACCCCTCAGAAAGATGCAATAACTCTTGAATGTTATTTTGCTAAACTTAGAAGGAAGAGGGACCCAAGCTAAGATTGGTGACCTTTGATTTTACAGAGCTCTTTTTTCAGGCTGAAGTTGATTAATGGTTTTTGTAATTGTAGAGGTTTGCAATTCCTAATCTCTGTCATCTGTCTCTTTTTTCTTTTTCTTTTTTTTTTTTTTTTTTTTTCCCTTAGCTTAAAGGGTTTAATTGAGTTTATGGTCAAAAATTCCCAGCTGAGTGAGGGGAAAGGTCTTGAGTCCATTCAGACTTAAGTCTTCAGAGAGAAAATTTCACAGTCCTTCAGATTTCCTGCAACACTTAGCCACTTATGTCACCTTGTGTAAATGCTTTAAGGACTCTTCCTGATGCTGTAACCAAAGGTTAATGACAGACAAGTCTCCTGATAATTTTGCTTTTCTAACCAGGATGGCCAAAAAGGTTGTTAAAAATTAATTATTAAAAATAAATAAGTCCTTGTGTACAACTAAGGCCAAGCTGGAAAGGTAGTACAGGAGATTTGCATTTAATACAGCTTGCTCATGCCAAAGTGAAAGATGGAGACAAATACACTGGTGGTTGGGAGACTTTTTTCTGTTCCAAAATGTGCCTTGTTTTTTTAAACCAACATAATGGCTTTGAAAGTGTGGATAACGTGGAAGACAGGCAATCAACAGTGTGTGTGTAATTCACATTTTAGTAATATGGATTTAAATTAAGTTGTCACTTGTTATGTGCAGCCATTGAAAAATGAGTTCATTGAAATGTTGTGATACAAAGTGCAGATGGGGCGGGAGAACTGACATTTTAAACCAGTGTTCTGAAGCTGTTACTTGTGCCACTTGTAGCAGTGCTTTACATCAGTGTGCCTTGCTGTCACTGCCTGTTATGTGACCCATCATGCTAGTCCAGGCATAGGGGGGGGTGTAGATGTGACACTAAGGGTGAACTAGCCGTGGTCCTTTTTATGTCTATAGACAATACAGAAGGGATCTCCCTTTGCATTAGTTTAGCTCTGAATAAAGAGGTGATAACCATAAAATATTACACAAGAAAGAAAGGAAATTTTATTTAACTAAATTTTCTTGAAGACTTGTACTGTCAAGTGGAGCTTTGGGCCAGGTGTTTAGGGAATCGATTAGACGTAATCCCACAGAAGTGAGACTCTGGTCTGTACACACAGAGCTTTCATGTCTGTGTTGCTAACCATCTGGGCAGGCACTTCTGTCTAAAAATCTGTCTCTGCTTAGAGGAACAAAAGAATTCTTGTGGGTTCATAGACGCTGTAGTAAGGCATCAAGTAACTACATGGACTTCTGATGTTATGTGGACAGATATGTTACTAATTAAAAGCTTTCTAGTCTGGAAGCAAAACAAATTCTAAATGTAATTCAGATTGCAGTCAGTATAAAAATGATTGGAATTAAATGAGCAAAGTCTATAATTTGCATGGTTTTCTATTCTTCTGGTGACTAGATCATGTCTAATGACATTGGAGAATATGTAAATTGATCAGCAGGTGAAATGCCCTTGACTGGGCAAATTATGTGTAGTATTACCTTCCTCATGCCAATTGAAAGCACTGATGAGTTTAATATGCATCATCCGTAGCTGAGGTGAGCTGTTCATGAAGCAAAATTAGACTGTAACAGATACGGCCCATTATTTGCCCCTCAGTAATTGTTTTCTCTTCTAAAATACAAACCAACATTGAAAAATGATGCTAAACCTAATTATAATAATTGTGATTTGAAAAATACAGGTATGCTGTCCAGTGTGGTTACAAATGCACTTAGTAGCTGACAGGCAGTTTAAATATTTTCATGTGGAAACTTGGGGCTTGGCGAGGAGGACATGATGTGAATTTAAAATGATTATCCAGACGTCATTGGACAAGTGAATAACGAGCTGACTGGCCTAGTAAATCATGTGAACCTGTCAAATGTGGGAACACGTTGGGGAGGAGATGATGTCAAGTAACAGTAGCTTAGCAACCTGGCATTTAGCTGTCCAGAGAATGAGTAAGAGTAGCCACTTTTAAATAGCTGAGTAAATAAATGAATCCCTATATGTCTTAGGTGTGCTATAAAAATAGCCCAGCACCGTATGTTTTGTGTCAAGCTGCTTCTTTCTCCAGGATAAGGTGATTTATTATTTCTATTGAAATGAAAAAATGGATTGAGAAGTTAACCCACATGTAAATGTGTATCTGTGGCCTTTGTCCCTCATCTGGCGTGCAGCCTTTGCGGGTATGCAAGACGATGTGTTGCAACTGTGGGGTTGTTTTTATTTCCTTTTGACTTTACTTACGTACATGAAGATTTGAATGGATAAAAACAATTAATTTCTTAGCAATTTCAGAGCCATTGCATTTTCAGCTCTTTATCAGCATTTTCTCAGTGGAGGTAGAACCAGTTTCTGCTCTCACATCAAAATAAATCAAGGGGTAATTCCACTGACCTCCGATCTCATTTGAGTTCATTGAATTCTTCCTCT
This sequence comes from Ramphastos sulfuratus, assembly GCA_013399055.1. Taxonomy (NCBI): domain Eukaryota; kingdom Metazoa; phylum Chordata; class Aves; order Piciformes; family Ramphastidae; genus Ramphastos; species Ramphastos sulfuratus. The sequence continues at coordinate 75,848 of WBNM01020606.1, forward strand.
TTCCACACTGGTCTAAATTGGCAGCAGCTCCCCTTACCTTGCTACTGCTGTTATTAAATAAAAGGAGTTACCCCTGCACTACTTTAGGTATACATAAAAGAGGTAACTAGTCCTTAGCTTTGATGACTCTAGATGTGGTCTTACTCCAGAAAGTGGAAATGCTGAATAGTTCTGAGAACAGCTCACTCCTGGCTTGTCAGCTGATCAGCTCAGTTCTCACCTCAGTGCCACTACAAGCATTCAGCAACAATTCCAGAAAGGTTGGAAAAAGCCTTTTCCCAGCATTTTGTGCAGTGTCCAGCTGTATATATACAGTCACAGTAAGATCAGTAGTTGGGAGTCATTTGAGGACAGCCTGCTGTAGGCTTGAAGTGCAGAAGTCTCTTTACAGTTGGGGGACTCAGCCTTAGGTCTTCTTTGTCTAGAGCAGACCCTTAACACAGAGTCTTGCCTTGGCCACTGTGAGCTACACCTGACTAAAGCAGAATGGGTTATTTAAGAATTGAAAGGAAGATGTTGTGGTGCTTGAACGTGTCCAGAGAAATGCACCAAGGCTGGTGAGGGGCCTGGAGCACAGCTGTATGAGGAGCAGTTGAGGGAGCTGGGGGTGTGCAGCCTGGAGAAGAGGAGGCTCAGGGGAGACCTTATTGCTCTCTACAACTACCTGAAAGGTGGCCAGGTGGGGGCTGGTCTCTTCTTCTAGGTAACCAGTGACAGAACAAGAGGACACAGCCTCAGACTGCGCAAGGGCAGGTTTAGGCTGGATGTTAGGAAGAAGTCCTTCACAGAAAGAGTGATTGGCATTGGAATAGGCTGCCCAGGGAGGTGGTGGAGTCACTGACCCTGGAGGTGTTTAAAAAGGGACTGGACGAGGCACTTGGTGCCATAGTTTAGTTAATTAGAAGGTATTGGGTGATCGGTTGGACTCAGTGATCTCAAAGGTCTTTTCCAACCTGATTAATTCTGTGATTCTGTGCTTGAAGTTTTCAGACAGTCACTTTACAGTGACAACATTACGATGCCACCTGTGAGGAAGGCACCTCAGGAGTAATATTATTCCAAAGCTGTCTGTATTAACTTAACAGTAAATAATGTAGAAGACTCAGAGCTAGCTTTAGGCTAGCTAAGTAGGAGGTTGGTATGAGTCAATACTCAAGTACATAGCTTATGCAATTGGTTTTGTGGGCCACTGTTGCACTGCTAGCATGGTGCAGGTTGAGTATGAGAGGAGTTCACTTGTAATGTAGATATATACTACACATCTGCTTTGTGCTGCCAGATCAGTGCAAAGCAGGCTTCATGCTGTTGGGGAGGTGACAGGGAGAAAAGGTTGACTGCCTGATCTAACAAATGCTTGTGGGTGTGCAGTGTTTCCTGTATTCAGAAGGTGGTGTTTTGCACCTGCCTGTTACAGGGATAAATGCCTCTTCAAGATGTAAGGCAGCACAAGATTAGACCTTTGTCAGGACAGACAAGCAAGGTCTGATTCCAGCCTGCAGGCACATTTATCAAATAAAGATTTTATTTTCATAGCAGTGTTAAAGCAAATTATTTAGCAAAGAACTTGGAAATGTAAAATCTGATCACTATGTGGGTCTATTGCAGCCTGTCTACACTGTAACAATAAAAAAAGATTACAAAAGGTATTCAGGAAAAGGGAGAGAGATTGCAGTGCATCAATTTTGAACTCAGTATTCATTTCTGGGTTTTTTTATCTCCTTAACCATAATATTTTAACATATAGTTCTGTACTGCCAAATTGAAATATTGGTGGTATCAGAAGTATTATATAATTCTACTATGGCCAGATTTACCGTTGCTACTGAAGTTACTGTAAAGTGAACTGATATCCTAAGAGTTCAGACATGTATTGCTGCTCCCAAGGAAGATTTAAGCACTCTTATGAGAAATGAATAACTAAAAGAGAAAATGTTCTTACTCGTTTTCCAAGTTTTTCAGCAGCATTTTTGCACCAAAACAACCACTTTTAGTTTCTCTTCCTCATTGGCAGTCACCTCAAAAATGATCCACAATGTCACAACATGTTGCATCCTCAGCATCCTCATGTGGATTCAATACTCTGTTATGATTTAAAAAAATAAACCATAAGAATATACAAAATACTTTTTTAAAGCCAGTGCAACCAAGTAAGTAATTCAAGCAAAATAATTTTCTTAGAAGAAAGGATAGAAGTCTTGCAGTGTCCTCAGATCAGATGCACCCTCTCCAGCACTTAAAAGTGGTCACTTCACGCACTACTTTTTCAAATACCTGTAAGTTTTGTAGTTCCAGAAATAACTGGAAGTGAAAGAGACAGAAAATGAGGAAAAATGAGTTGGTGGGGTCTTGTAGTTGAGTGCATAGTATCATAAAACTAAGATCCCTACTTCAGGTTTGCAAACTCATGGGACCTGACTTCCCATCCCTTTTCGCCACTGTATATAAAGACTAACTCTCTTATCTTTGAGTGAAAGTGTAAGTGAATCTGGGATATCAGATCAACTTTGACCTTTTGTATGCTCCCAGGAGCAAAAAAGGCCTCAGGTGCTGAACTCGATCGAAAATTGTAAACATTTCTGCACTGTGATAGTGTTTGGCTCTAGCTGTACCAGGTATCCTCCATTAAGGACCTTGTGGACTGCACCAGTTTGATTAAGAACACTCAGAATCTGTTGTGTGCCTGCCCTGACACTGCTGCTGGTTCCAGAATGACTGGTTAACAATGGCTACTGGCACAGTGTGCAGTGAGGTTGAGCACCAAAGCCATCTGAAGCTCCTCTACTCTACATACACATCTTACTGCCAAATGAAAAATCTAGTCCTGTTTTGAAATATAGGTAGTAGAATATTCCTCTGGTCTCAGATTAATCATTTCTGTTATTTCATCTTGTCCTGTCAAAATGAAACATGGTTAAATATGGGCATTGAGTGCTTAAACTGCTAGCAATGTTACCTTTCATTTAAGTAGATTAATAACGTGTACTCTACATAACAAATTGCTTTAGGCACAGAATGAAGACATTGAAAATGTATTAAAATCAAGTTAGGCTTTCTGAAATGAATGCTTGCTTTAGGAACAATTCTAGTTTGAAGTGACAAAAGTCTGTAGCATCTTCTGTGCATCCTTATCTCACAAAACGAAAACTGCTTCATATTTGCAGTCCTAAGGGCAAATATTGTGGGTCTTAAGTCCTGGCAAGAAGCCTCTCCATAAGTTAGCACTGCTGAAGAAGCCGATGGGGCCTGTAAAGGGTAAGTTGATCATATGTGGTTAGACAAGAGAAACAGAGCTAGGAAAAGACTAGACAGACTTGCAAGGTTGGAAGGTGCAACTAAATGAATTTTCAGAAAGAGTTTCAAGAATTTCAAATTCTCCTCTGAAGTTTCAGCTGGATGTGGCAATCAAAACCTTAAAACGTTGGTTGGTGGTTACAAAAACATACTAAGGAAAGAACTAGAGAAATTGGGGGGGGGGGGGGGG
>WBNM01020606.1:79336-127498 GCA_013399055.1 Ramphastos sulfuratus
GGGGGGGGGGAAGGTTCCAATAAAGAGGCAAGGTACTCGAGGCATACTTAATTTCACTGCTTTAACTTGAGGCATACTTTAATTTCACCATGCTGCACCCTTTGATGATTGAGTGCTCCTGTGCTCTCCGAAGGAAAGTAAAAGAAACAGGGCAAAGATGACACCTGCATTAAACCTGGCAGTAGAACTTTGGAATGCATTGTTATTTTCAGAGGAAATGAACATAACTGTTCTATTACAGCAGATACCAGGAATGTTTGTTGCCATTTTCTTCATATACTGCAGCCTAAATTTAAGCCAAGTCACTCCTAATCTTTTAAGGCAAAAATACAGACACCAACAGAGCTACCAAGTACCTACCAAGAAGTATTTATTCCTGAGAAGCCTTCTGGATAAGCAAGTTGCTTATCACATGATGGTGCTCTATCAGTCTTGACAGCCTCCATGGGGGTTGTGGAAACAGCCTAACATGGGAAAACAATCTTGCAGTCATCACCTTTCTTAAGTTACTGATATTCTGTAGAGAGAATAGTTCTGGAAGCCACCTTTTTGTGGGGAACAGTTTACATCTTTCCTACATTGATTTGTAGACTTCAGGATTGCCATGCAGCATAACTGGTGGATCTCATTCTGCAGGTATCTTCCTTCTTACTTGTGGAGATCATTTCAGCGTCAGAATGCAGCACTTCACAGCTGCCAGTAAAAGAATGACATGGTCCATCTTCCCCTCTCTTTGCACATCTTCTCAATAAATGAATATGTAGACTCAGATAAAATATTCTACCTTTAATCTTCCTCTGTAACCTTGAGATGCCCCTTCACTCCATAGTGACTCTTTCTATGAAATGAGGAAATAGAACTTCACCCACACTGCCATCGCGCTGTGAAGTTAAATTAGTTGCTAGCAAAATGCATTGAGGCCCTCAGCTGGAATTATTGGTGTTATAATTGTGCAAAAGCAGGGCTCAATCAGATATTTTAAATTATATTGCCTACTGCAGCTTATCCATTTCTATAGGGACTTTCTAACGTTTCTTTAAAGAAAGCATGTCATTGAATTTAATGTTCTGAGAAACCTGATGAACTTCCAAACTATTCTAGTGATATATTTCAAATTGTGCTTGTAATTGTGTTTTACATTGAATATGTAAGTTCTTTTCAATGTCTTAATACAGCACAGGAGTTTCAATACACCTTTGAAAAGGATGCATGCTGTGGGTAGGAGGCACTTTTAAGTGTTTTTAAATTGTCACAGCGGAATTGTCACATTTGTTTAATTAGCCTGTAGATCCTGCCACGTTGACTTCTGCCAGCTGCATAACCATTTCGTTGGATAGCCAGAAAATCTGACCAGAATGCTGGATTTTTACTTTTTCTTTCTTCCCCCCACCCATTGTGCCAAGGAAAGCAGTCAGNCTTCCAACAGCCATTCTGTGATTCTGTGATTGAAATAGAAATCTGAAGTTCAGCCAACATGTTCAACATTCTACATGCACTGCTTATTCTACTTGCTGCAAGTGTTACTGTGTTGTCTTCCAGAGCTCTGGTGTGGATATCACTGGAAACCAAATACTCATCAGGTTACAGCTTTTCTTTAAATGATTCCTCTGTTCCATTCTGTGCAATGGCTAAGAAAATATTTTTGGTGAGGGAGGTGGAAATAATCATAGAATAGTAAGGTTGGAAGGGACCTCAAAGATCATCTAGTTCCAACCCCCTGCCATAGGCAGGGACACCTCCCACTAGTACAGGTCACTCAAGGCCTCCTCCAACCTGGCCTTGAACATCTCCAGGGAGGGAGCAGCCACAACCTTCCTGGGCAATCTGTGCCAGTGTCTCACCACCCTCGCTGTAAAGACTTTCTTCCTAAAATCCAGTTTAAATCTCCCCTCTGCCAGTTTAAATCCAAATGGCCCCTTGTCCTGTCATTGCAAGACCTGTAAATAATCCCTCCCCAGCCTTCCTGTAGTCCCCCTTCAGATACTGGAAGGCTACTCTAAGGTCTCCTGGAAGCCTTCTCTTCTCCAGGCCGCAGAGCCCCAACTCTCTCAGCCTGTCCTCATAGCAGAGCTTCTCCAGCCCTCTGAATACCTACTAGTACTTTGCAGGGTGAAATGGGAGCAAGGTGGACACACATGGACTTGGGAGACTTGCATAGGTTACTAATGGGGGTGGAGGGAGAAGAAAGGCAGGGTGGTGTTCACCGTGTTTGCTGCTGGCTGAGTGGGTGATTTAAGGCACTGACCAAATTTCTGGAGCCAAACTGGAAAACAGCAGGTACTGATCTCTTGTGAGGAATGCTTTGAGTCCAGTGGAATTTATTGCATGAGCACTGAGTGTTAGAGGCCCCACTGGGGCTTGTACTCCATTAATTTCTTTGCCATGAGTATATCCTGCTTAAAGAATATGCTGTCTTTGTACCCCAAGCTACAGTAACCTTTAAAAATACTCTTCTGAACCTCAGAGGAGAGAAAAAAAAAAAAGGGNATTGTGCCAAGGAAAGCAGTCAGACAGCCACCTAGCTTTGCAGAAATCAGCTGAAGAAAATGTCACAGTGTAGCATTAGGAAGCAAGATGGTTTTATTACTTCAAAAGCATTGAGGCCTTTGTTGGACTGAGTACAAACTACAGAAGTGGCTACTACTTCTGGAAGTAGTAGAAATAGTCACTACAGAAGTGACTACTACTCTGGAATAGGTTGTCCAGAGTNTAATCCCTTCCTACTTACTCCAGTATTTATCATTTGTAACCTCTTGAGTCCTTAATCTTTACAATATGAGGTCTGAGCTGCCAGTTTCTCTGAAAGAGGAGTGTTACACCAGTGGAGTGAAAACTCATACTCAGATTTTTTTTTTTTTTTNATAGGATGAGGCCCTAGGCAAGGAAGTCTAGTTGAGAGGCATTCCTGCCCATGGCAGGGGGTTTGGAGTATATGATCTTTGACATCTCTTCCAACAGCCATTCTGTGATTCTGTGATTGAAATAGAAATCTGAAGTTCAACCAACATGTTCAACATTCTACATGCACTGCTTATTCTACTTGCTGCAAGTGTTACTGTGTTGTCTTCCAGAGCTCTGGTGTGGATATCACTGGAAACCAAATACTCATCAGGTTACAGCTTTTCTTTAAATGATTCCTCTGTTCCATTCTGTGCAATGGCTAAGAAAATATTTTTGGTGAGGGAGGTGGAAATAATCATAGAATAGTAAGGTTGGAAGGGACCTCAAAGATCATCTAGTTCCAACCCCCTGCCATAGGCAGGGACACCTCCCACTGAAACAGGTCACTCAAGGCCTCCTCCAACCTGGCCTTGAACACCTCCAGGCAGGGAGCAGAAACAACCTCCCTGGGCAACCTGTGCCAGTGTCTCACCACNGGTGGGGGGGTGGGGAACCCAAACAAAAAAACAACTTGTGTTTGGTTTGTAGGAGAATATTCCCAGTAGTGGTTTTTAATTTTTTAATTTTTTTTTTAAATCATGCCAATTAATCCCTTCCTACTTACTCCAGTATTTATCATTTGTAACCTCTTGAGTCCTTAATCTTTACAATATGAGGTCTGAGCTGCCAGTTTCTCTGAAAGAGGAGTGTTACACCAGTGGAGGGAAAACTCATACTCAGATTTTTTTTTTTTTTTTTTTTGAAGAACAGCCTCTTATCATTGCTGAGTTCAGACAAAAACAACACAGCTTCGACAGTGAGACATTCACTGGAGGCTTCTTTCCGTGAAAATAGTTATCACTCCTTTTTTCCTTGCCAATTGAGGCATTGTTGCTTTTAAAAGAAGTTGTCATGATCTCCTCATTAACATTTTTCTAATATGATAAGTGTAACCTACAAGAAAGCTTTTGTGCTTGAAAGGATACAGGAACCCTAAGGAATGCTGCACTAAAACTGCTTGTGCTTTTTGAAAAGGCTTAGACTGGGAATCTGGCTAAATGTCTCATTCTTTCTGCTTTGCAGCAGTGTTGTCATTTCATAGCGTCTTTCACTTACAACACAAGTCACCCTTCGAAAAGAATGCAGTGTTACTGCTTCTAGCCTTTGTATCTCTCTAGCAAAGTGAGATCAACAACTCCTCTTGGTAATTTCTTGAGCATCATAATACATTACACTGTGCTAAAAAAGAGTAAACTATTCTTTGGCAGGTTTATTCCAGTCTGTATGGTAACTGGTAATTGTCACTGCTTGACATCAGCTGGAGCTGCAGATAGCACTAACTGCTTAGAGCTAACTAGCAACCATGGATCTGCTGGGTGGTCCTTTCTTGGGCTTGCTCCAAGTTTGTTCCAGATTACTCATATGACCCCTGATAAGCTCTTACTAATGAACAGTTTGCTATTCTTTTTTTGGCCATCTAGAAGCAAGATAATACATGTCATTGTCTGGTAATGTATATGTATACTTTTTTAATGCTGAAGCACCAAACTTTCTGCATTTTAGTGCTGTGGCTTTTGTGTGCTACTCACTGATTTTCCTGTGGGAAAAAAAAAGAAAGTAGTGTAGTGTTGAAGGTTATGGACTTAGCCCTTTTTGGTCTGTTTTTAGGAGTCAGTTTCTTCAATGTAGCTCGTTGTCAAAAGGTTTTAAAAAATCCAGGCATGGGAGGAGGATAAATTAATCTTCTGTGTAGTCTGAACATGCTGATTTCAGATGTTAGGACCACTGTGTGGGACCAAGCACCCTCAGCTGTCATATGTCTTAGTGGCAGTTCCAAGTATTTAATGTTTCCAACCTCAGACTTACTAGATTTGTAAGGAAGAATGAGCTGGGAAACATGGAATCAAATGTGTGCATGTGACAGTGGAATCCATCTATCAAAAATACTCTGTAGCCTACATACCTTAAGGGAGATCAAAAAAGACCTCAGTGTATTTTGGCTTCATTTTTCTTTACTCTTTAAGATGGTTTATTTGGGTAAGACTGACATACCAAAAAGAATATGTTGTATCAAAACATCTTCTATAACATAGATCCATTTTTTTTTTCTACACCTGTTTGCTTAGCAGGAGTGGATCAAAGAGGAGTCTTGGCATGATTTACAGGACACACAGATGCAGGAACAGACCTGCTTCAAGGCACAAGTGAGGAAAAGGAAATCTAGACTGAAATGTTTGTTCTTTTCTAAAGGCTTGAATTACTATAATAAATGCCAGGTCACCTGGTAGAATTTCAGGTGGCTGCTTAGGTTTTTTTGAAAGAGAAGAAAATTAATGGGTCAAGGCAACAAGGATTCTACCTCTCTGTTACAGGCCAGAATCAATAGTTTCTTTTTGGGCAGACATACTAAGCTTTTAACATTGCAAACCAAACCAAACAAACAAAACCACAAACAAACAAAAGAACCAGACAGAAAAAAGCCCCACAACAACAGGCCAAATTAAAGGGTCCAATGGTCAGGCTTCAGTTTTAAGTTTTCTGTCTGTCCAGGGCTTTCTGGATGTGGATCAGGCTGGCAATGTTGTCCACCCAGGATTTTCCAGCCAATATTCACTGTTCCGTATTTCCAGCCAGTATTCAGAAGTTCCACCACTGCCCTACACATTGCATCAGACAAAATAGGAGGCAGTCTGTGCCCTCAAAGCATTTATAGTCTCTGATGTAGGCGCTGGGAAGATAATCATGCTCCACAGGGGAGAGTGCATTCTTAAAACTCTTAAGGGCTAAGCAAATTTTCAGCTGAGACACATGACAGGAAGAGCATCACATAGATGAAGAAAAGGAAGGAGTGAAAAAGGAAGCTTCTGTAAGGGCAGGTTTAAGCTTTTTTATAGGTGTTCGCTGTCTCTTTGCTTCAGCCTCAAACCACTGTTTTAATGGCATTACAGTTGAGGTGTTGATGAGACCATGTAAGAGAAATCACGTTAAAAAGAAATGCTGTCCTGACACACCCACTTAGGAAAAGCCATGCTGCAATACTGCTTGTGTGGTAAGCAGAATAGATCTGGCAGTCTTGGTTTTGAAGGCAGAACCCCAGCTTTTGTAAAAAAATTCAATGTGTATTGTACAGCAGTGTGTGGTATCTTCATTTCTTTGTATTTGATGAGTAACAACTTGGAGTCCATTTTTAATGAAAGCAACTCATGGCTTATGCAAAAGAATTCAGCTTTAAACTGAAATAAGTTGCCTAACCTGGTTTCTTAATTTCCCCCTATATTCTGTTTCAGACAACTGATGTTCCTGTTTTAAGACTAAAGCTGGTGTCTTCTGGTACAATTTGATGCTTCCATATTCATGATGATTTCTAGACTCAGTTTCATCATACTGTTGAGATGGGGGTTATAAGCTGGTTACCTGGGACTAAAACAGTGCACAGTGTAAAACTTCAGCAGTTTCTGCGCTTAGCCTGCAGAATGAGAAGGTTTGTAGGTTAGTAACTTAATTTTGCCTGATACTGAATTTGGAGGTACTATTTTTTCACGATGTTACCATTAATGGCTCCAGCAATTAAAAACATTTTGTAATAAATTACATGGTTAAGGTCATGTCATGTGACTACATAATTCACTGCTTGTGTTTGGTATGAAAAAAACATGAATTGATTGCATCTGGCAATGTAAAGGAGATGGTGTAATGTATTGTATAAATGTGCATAGTGGAGTGCCCCAGGGTAGGTGCAGTCTTGTTTTGTAACTGTAAATTATAGTTCTGCTTTCCTCTTGGTGTGAACCCTAAGTTTCAGAGAAGAAAACAGGCGATTCAAGACATGCTTTTTTGCTTGTGAAGCTCAGGATGGATGGAACAAATTACCAGATTCCCTTAAACAAGTGCCAGCAGTGAATAGTTTCAAAACACAGTTGCTTATTTACTTGAGGAAATGTTGCCAATGTTTTTTAAATTGCAGAGATGAAATTATATGTTGGTATTAGTAACTTTTGAAAGAATTAGCTTTTTATTACTTATTGTGCTTTTGTTTATATTATACTGTTGTACTGCCAGGATATTATGTTGTACTTAACAGTTTGGTGCATACTTCCTGTCTCTTGGGGCCTGCATGAAAATTGGATGTGCCATCCCTGGAGATGGTTACCAACAAGGATCATTTTGAATAAATAAAACCAATGGGATGTGGCTATGCTTCTCAGTGGGGATGAGGAGCTGCCAAGAACAGGAGATATTGCATTGGCCATACTGTCCACAGCAAAACTGTGGCATTGTGTGTTGAGCAATGAAATCATGAATTTAGTTACTGAGAGGGAAAGATGGAGGTTTCCTAGCTGCTGGAAGTGGGTTTAGTACGTGTGAGTGCAAGTACCTGAATAATTATGGGCATCTTATTAACTTTTAGGACTCTAAAAGTGGTGTTATCTGATGTTGACTGAATATTTAGTTCTGGATGCAGTATTAAACAGATTGGATTTGTAGTTATGAGAATCAGGATTTTACCCTTAGAATTGCTCTGGTGTTCTTGAAGTGCTTTGTGAATAAGACAGTACTTACCACTGTCTGCCAACATCCCACGTGACCTGGACCTCCAGTCTGACCCATTCTGCTATTCTGTGTTCCTGACTGATCAGTAGGTCTGTCCAGAAGGACAATTTTATCAAAATATGAATGCTGTAGTAGGACTCTTAGGGAGTTGTTTCGTGTTCTTGAAAATGCCAAGAATATATGAGAAGGTGCTCAAGTGCACATAACCTGCTTGGGACTGAATTGAAGGACCATCCTTGAGAGTGTGAGCCACATTCAGGATAGTTTTTAACCATATAATCTTCCTGAGGTGGACTCTGAAGACAATTACTTTGATCCACTTTGGAGAGAACTATCTAACCCATTTCACAGAGGAGCCTTGGGAATGAACTATTATAGGCACAGTGTGGACCATTTGGGGCCCAGGAACCAGCAGGGAGGTGAATCATTTGACAATGTCAATTGTATAGACTGTGGTCACTTTTAGGATTGTGTCACACTTCTCAAATTGGAAATCCAATTCATGTGGTGTAGCTTCATTACTCTTCCCCTGCAACAGCTTGTTGAGCTGAGACACCTTCTTACTGTAATGAAGCATTGTTTTTCTTCAGATACACAAGACTGTTCAGAGCATTAAAAACATCAGTCATTATTTTCCTTTTTTTTTTCCTGTCTTCCAAATGTTCTAAGCAAAGGACCTGAGTAATATTAGTTGCAAAAGGTACAGTATGAGGAAAATATATTGGACAGTGTGGGGTATACAGGAGACAAGCAATACTGAGAAGAAAATGTCAATACTGCTATCACTTTCTTTGTGGATTTCCAAATGCTAACAAAGGAGGAAAGGAAAATGTATACTGTAAAGTTTATAGTCAACCCCTATTGGCTTCTGCAGCAATTTCTGTATTCATTTTCACTGAATATAATTTTCATCTGCCCTTCCTCTTCCTCCTTATATGGAAAGTATTATTAATTTACCATGAGAGTATAGGGAATGCATCCCATTCCCACTTGGGAAAAGAGAACTTATTTTCTGTGATTGATAAAACCCACAAAATAAACCCTGTGTTTTTAGATTATGGTCAGGGAAATGATTGCTCTTTGCAAAATAAACTCAGACTTTTCAATAGTAAACTAACAAATGTATGCATCCTGTCTTCAAATGGCTTTCTAATAGTTTTTTGGACAGTATCAAAATGAATTCTAGTATGACAAAGGCGTCATCACAGAGGCAACCACGTTGTTCCTCCAAAAATATATACTGAGCACTAGCCACTGGCAGTAAATTTGCTAAAAAATCTCCATGAGTACAAAGCTTCCTGCCTTAACATTTGTACCAGAAAACCTGGCTTTCTCTTGGAAGCAGTCAGCCTGCCACAGAGGAGTGTTTTGTTTTCTTTCTCTTACAGAAAAATTATGCGATATGCTTTTGACGCTAAGAATTTTCTGAAGCGGTGAAACACATAATAAAATGCATATTCATTATTTTATCTGTCGTGTCCCTGTCAATACTGGCAATGTATGAAGATTCCTTCCTCAGGAATCCTTTGGCCCAGTATAAAGCAGGCCATATTACTGGCCAAGATATTCTTGACTGCTTGTGCAAATTTTCTGTTGTTTCATGAGGAATATGAATGAAAAGCCGACCATGTGTTCCTTTAGGCTTTAGCATCATTTGCTTGTCCATGTATAACTATATATCTATATAGAGAGGAGGAAGTTCTTTACAGTGAGAGTGGTGAGGCACTGGAACAGGTTGCCCAGGGAGGCTGTGGATGCTCCCTCCCTGGAGGTGTTCAAGGCCAGGTTGGATGAGGCCTTGAGTGACCTGTGCTAGTGGGAGGTGTCCCTGCCTATGGCAGGGGGTTGGAACTAGATGATCCTTGAGGTCCCTTCCAACCTTACCATTCTATGATTTTATGATTCTATGATTCTATTAATGCTTTCCTTAGCTATATCCTCAATGATTAAATGGGTCGAGATGGGTTTTAATTCAGTATGCATCACACAAAATGTGGCTACCCCTTATGTATTACTGGCTTCCTAGCAGGGAGAGTTTGATCAAGTTTGTATAAATGCAGAAACCAAAAAGATACTGTGAAACAAGACATAATTTTCATTAAGGTTACATTGATAAATTGTTAATAAAACATAAATAAATCATTAATAGAGTCTTTAATAAATGGTAAATCACTTGGTGATCTTTATTCCATCAAGGCAGTAGGTTGCTTAGCACCAGCTGTAACATCAAGTCTGTTACAATCTTAGAATATGTATTCATCATACTTTTTTTTTTTTTCTGAATGCAGCTCTAGCACACTGTGTAACCAAAAATTGAAAAAAGTTTAAAGCAAAAGATTTAGCTAAGAGTTAAAAAGACTGAGAAGGGCAATTCACAGAGGGAGTATCACAGATAAGTTGTCTTTAGCAGCAGTGGTCTTGGACTGCATTTATTGCTCGCAGTGTGTGTAGGGCTGCTCTTCTGGCTGCCCTCTAATGATTTGGGCAAAGCATCAGTCCTGAAACAGCCTTTGTGGACACTAATGCCACAGAAGAAAAGCATGAGGATTGTTGTTTTCTTCTGACTTTTTGTGCATCTGCTATTCACAAGAGAGGTACTAAGGGTAGTGTTTGGCCATCAGAGATCTATCAAACTACAGACCAAGAAAAAGGGGTGGGAAGGGTCTTAGAAATCTCATCATTTACTATACATCACTGTCCCAATGCAATAATCAATTCTGCCTAAGCCATTCATGACTGACATGTGTTAATGTCTTCTTAGGTGTGTTGCTGCAAAGGCAGAGTCTGTGTAGCTCTCTGAACAATCTGTTTCAGTGCTGCATGGTCTTTACCATTACAGAGCTTTTTCTTACATCTGACTGGCATCTTTCTGGCTGCACCTTAAGTTCACATCCACCATAAAATGGGAGAACAGGTCCTTCTGTATTTGAAGACTGTTCTCAAGTCTCACATCACTTCTCCTAAGAGAAGCAGCATGAGCCCCTTATCTTGAGAGACTTCAGATTAGATCAGGATGAGCAGAGTACACCATAGGAAGGGAAGATCTACAGCCTCAGTAGAAGCACAGAGAACATAGTCTAGCTGTGGTTTTTTTTCATAATGATCTCTTATAGCCTAGCTCTGTGCTTTTATCTGTATTTAAATGCACTGTACACTTTATTTTGAACAAGAAGGAAATGATGGAAAAATGAAATACAGAGAAAGGAAATAAATCTTGAAGGTGGCTATTAATTTTAGGGACTGGTTTTGTGAAGCTGTTTACCATTTGCCCCATATTCCTTGTACTGAATTCTCTCACTCTGACCTTTTCCTTAGAAACTTGCAGGTTTAAATGCTTCCTTAGTCTCCTTCTTCCATATAAGCCATGATTTGGCCTTGTACCTCTGCTTCCCTTAAAAGGTTTGCTTGGAGTATTTGTATTTTTGGTGATTCATTAGATTGTGTCTGCATGTGTCCTTCTTAGTTACTTACCTGAGGGCTTTTATAGCTGAAAAAAACAGACTTAGCTAAAAGGACGAGCGTGCCTAGCTCAAATAAATAAAGCACATGGAGTCAATTAAAACAATGTTTAAATAATTTTCAAAAAGGAGGATGCCTGATGTTACTACATCAGAAGACCACAATGACTTTTAAGCCAACAAACTGTGCAGGTTTACTTTTTCATATAATCTCCAGGTTCTAAAAAATCCACACTTCCATAGCAGTCATCTACCCACTCCAACAGTTAACATGATTTTGGAATTATTTTAAGTCCAAACCATGTGAAAATAAATCCTAACTCAATTTTGTGGGATTACTTTGTTTCCATTAAATTCCTCTTTAAAGCGTTTCATATGCTCGGTTTTATTATTGTTACTTCCAGGAATTTCTAAATACTTCCAAATTTGGGTTGATTAAAGTTTTTTTTACTTTTCCTGGTGGGGGGTGGGAAATACTAATGCAATCCCCTGTCTACTTTCCTAGGTATTTACAAACCAAGATGTTTATCTATACAACTTAATGGATGCATGCACAACATACAGAGTCTGTGTGGTTCTTTATAGTCATAATATATTAGAAGGTAGATATATCAGATTTCACAAGTTGAACAAAATAGAGCTTAGCAAGTACTTAACGACGAGGGACCTCCAAAAGAAACTGGAACAGCAA
The DNA here is from genome assembly GCA_013399055.1 of Ramphastos sulfuratus. Classification (NCBI taxonomy): domain Eukaryota; kingdom Metazoa; phylum Chordata; class Aves; order Piciformes; family Ramphastidae; genus Ramphastos; species Ramphastos sulfuratus. Next base: position 90,917 of record WBNM01020606.1, read on the forward strand.
AAAATAGTGAAGTCATGTGGATGATTAAACAAATGACATCCTTTCTTCTGATTCTCCAAAGTAATATGCATGTGCTTAAGGAACAGAGCAGGAGAGAGTTAAGCAGAAGGTCACATCTCTGCAGGATGTGGGGTTGGGGTTTTGTTCCTTCACTGAAAACAGTGCAGTGCCATTTTTGCATGTCATTCAGTAGCTCAGTAGTGCTCTGTGTGAATGTAACCTGCAGCTGTGTGGTGGTCAGTATGGAGTTGCTGCCCACACATTTTGAAGTAAACTCAAAACTTTCTCTATGATCATTCAAGGTTCTTTGGTCAACAGTGCTGTGGGACTTAATCTGTAGGCAGATGTTTTTTCGTTAAGCAACTATGCAGTTACTCACCACTTCACACATTGCATGCTTATACACTGAGTGTGTGATCCTATCTGGAATTTTCTGTTCATTAATTTTAATACAGTGACAATTGAAATGCTTCACTGTACCTGGCTTGTACTTTTGTAATAGACTTTGAAAGTCACAAGGTCACTCAGACACATAGATCAGGTAGTCCTAACCTTACTGAAGTTGACTTTTGCCTCTGATCTCAGTAGAGTCAGGATTTCTTAGGTTGTAATTGAATTTCCTCAAATGATAGCAGAGTATTTTTTCCTTTTCCTATTACTTTATGTTAAGGTGTCCCCTAAATGGGAGATTGCTAAATTTGCATACACTTTAGCTCTCCAAGTTGGTACACAGTGGGCAGCTTTGTTGGCAAAGAGAAACAACCAAGCAAAGATATAACAGGTTGCCAAGGAAAATATTGCTGCAAATATGAATATTTATTAAATTTAAAACAAAGGTAAGATAGAATAGAGCAGCATCTACCATAAAACATACGCATTAGAAGGGCAATTACAAGCTCAGCCTGAAACAATACTTTGGCAGTTTCTGTATTTGACTGATTTCCCCCTCCTCTGAACATAAGCCTCAGTCTACCCACACTGAGCTCAGCCTCAGTATGAAGAAGCAGAAGGTGCACTGGCTCTTCTGCTAGTGTGTCAAACACATAGGCATCCAAGGGGTTTCTTTGAAGGTAATTGGAATGTGCATGTATAAGTGATAAATTAGCACATTCATACAGAAAATGGGCATGTTGCTTAGATAGCCTGGTAGGCAGGTCTTCACTGAAGACCTAGAATTCCTAGCTAATCATGGGCATTCTGTGCAGCCCTCTGCAAATCACCTAATCTCTCAGTCCCTCATTTTAAAATGAAATCAATAGTGCTCTGATGCTGTGACCAGTACTGCGAGAAAATGCTTTGGTCCATAGGACACTGCCCCCACTCTCTTCTACACCAGACAGTTCATGCTACAAACCCACTCCAGCTCTTTCCTGAACTTGGTTTACTTTGTTGCTTTACAACCTTGAATAGGGTCACATTGGGCTGCCATGCAATCCTAGATAGGGTCGCATCCAGTGCAGTACAGGAGGGATCCCCTTCCTGCTTGGGCTTTGCAGGTAAAACTCTGTTCTGTACCTGTGATGGCTTTGTTCATGCAGATTGACAAACTGATCACAGATGTGGAGTTAGCTGCCACAGATGGTCAACATTTTTGAGAGTAAAACCTGTTCTTACCCTCATTCCATCTACCACATAAGGATGCATGGTGATGCTTGCTTAGTCAATTGCATCTCCAGGCTCTGTGGAGAATACCTGATCATTTTTTGCTCTCTTTCTTCCATACAAACATTAATTTGTTTTCAAAAACATCTCTTTTTTTCTTCCCTAGGAGATGACCCATTCCTGGCCTCCTCCTCTTACCGCTATTCACACTCCGGGCAAGGCTGAGCAGACCAAGTTTTCTATCCCAAGCAAGGTACAAGTAGGCTATTAGCAGTGACCTGATTAACATTCTGTTCTGTTGAATGTTCTTTGCTGGAGAGTTAATTTTTGTAATTGGTTCCATTTTCTAAGGCTTTGTAAGTTTTCTAAGGTTTTCTTTTAGTTGAAAAGTCCTGATCAGACTGTTGTTTATTTAAAGCTGTAGAAGTTACAGTGGAAGCAAAGTGAACTTTATCTCTGTTGTTACAAGGTTTTCTACATCAAGTACAATTTTGGTTGGTTGATTTTCTTCCATTATTATTTGTGCAGTACAATGGCTGAAATTGTCATTCGTTCCTACTTAGTGGTTTGATTGCATCATGAGGCTTAGGCTGTATGGTCACATTATGGTGAGTTAAAATGATCCTGCATGTGAGCAGTGCTGTGGCATACTCCAGTGGCACACAAAATTGTGCAGTGTGATCCTCTGTATTTGCCTTGGAAAAAGCAAGCACTCAGCACTTGCAGCTCAGGAGCACATGCCTGTAGAGTACCTGCAGTTCACCTCATACCCAGTGAACCATTCAGTTGTATGATTTGAACGTGCCTTTAGCCCAAATTCTACTGCTGCCTTCTAGCTTATGATTCTGGTAGCACTGTTCAGAGATTGAGCTCATACTCAGAGCTATCATTTCCAGAGGTATTTTTTGCTGGGACCTGTGAGCTGATGATATTTGGGGAAGGGGAGAACTTTCTTAGGGTGAGAAATCTTCACCAGTCTGATGTGGAGCTAAATAAAAGTTTCTTATAACTTATGAAATTGATACTGCTTAACATTATGGTTTAAACCATCATACCCTGCTTTAGAAGCTGGAATGTGGTTTTCCTCATACTGATTTTATCTGTTTGGCAGATATTCCCACGCCTGAAACACAGCCACCATACTTAATTTGAAACCATCTGAAATTAGCAGTATCTGTGGCTCCTTAATAAAACAAAGCCAGTGCCCAGAACGCCTTATTTTAATGGAATGTGTTACTGCTCTAGCACTGCTATTGGCACTGCAGTTAACTGCTGCAGCATTAAGCATCCAAAATCATAATCATACAAGAGTATAATCCTCATTGCAAGTTGGGTTAAAGTCAGTTGTACCCACTTATGTGAAAGCTGTCCGAATGCAGTCAGAGTACTGGAAAGTAGGTAGTTGTTTGGTGGTTGTTTTTATCTTGTTTATACCATCTCTTAATTTAGTGCTCAGGTTTTGATGAGCTCTACAGAAACTGCTCTAAATCCTGCAGATGATTGTATCTCTGTCAGCAGCAGTGTAAGCATAGGTTTAGAAAAGCTGAATTTTAAGGTTGCTATTCTGTTTCTATTAAGTTTGCTTTGAACTTTTAAGATCCACATCAAAGTTCATTTCTGAGCATGTGAAATGTTGATTCTTAAATTCTTGACCATATCACTTCAATACAAAATCTAAATTAGATTTTTTTAAAATACTGGGTTTTGAGCTTGCATTTCAGGAAATAGACAAGCACATAAATGTTTCCAAGTTCACTAGTTTAAAACATACAACAGAAATTATTCTTCACAGCATCACATTAAATCAATTACAACTAGCCCAGTTGTACATTTTAGACACAATGTGGCTAGATTTTGCAGCCATATAAACTGGGAAGGGTACTGTTAGAAGTTCTTAATTTAACTAATTTTAAAAAACTATCCTTTTGAGAAATGTGTATTAAAAAGTGTGATAAAAGAGGTGAAACTTATCAGAACAATTTATCCCTTTGACATTCAAATGTGAAGTGCCATGTTTACTCTTAGGGCATGATTTACTTCACAAGGGACTGACTGACAGCACATTATAATATTAGGAACTAATAATGCCCTAAGAGGAAGTGCAGTGAGGGCTTTAATGACTTTAACATCCTACAGAACTAACACTTCCAGCAAAGTAGTCCCTGGCTGTAAGATCAGGTTGTAAATAACACCTTAATTTTGAGTGATCAGACCCTGCTTGGAAGGAAAGCTGATTACAAGCACTGTAGACTATAAAGCCTAGAGAAAAACTGAGCAAGAAAACACTGTGACATTAAGGAAACAGCTTAGTTGTGAGCCAACAAGAATCCTGGCATTAGCATGCTTAGTGTTACAAACCAGATTCTTTGCTGTTTTAAAGTTGTTGTACTTCCATTGATTTCATTGGATTTGGACCAGTTTCCATCAGGCAGAGATCTGCATCCTACATCTTTATTAATTCCCATGTGTCACAGTCCAAATAAAAACAGTGGCTATCAAGAAAAGGTTACTCTATTTCCAAGCAGTGAGATCAAAAAACAAAAAAGGCAATGGTGCTGAGTTTAATACATGCTTCCACTCATGGATTGCACATGATAGATGGCTCATAGACACATCCATGGCCAAGCCTGGAAAAGGCTAGGACCACTGCAGGTATAAATCTGTGCCGGGGGTGTCTGTATTTGCAGCAGCTAAGGACAAGCTCTTGTCTGAACTTTGAAAGGATTGTTCAGTGGTGCTCTGTCTCCACAGTTAATGTTGGTTTTTTTTAAACTAATGTCACTGGCACTGCCTTAACAGTCACATGATCCCTTCCTTGCCTGTACCATCTCCATCCCTGTTTGTGTCATACCAATGCCCTTAATCTAGCAAGGCAAGATGTATCTTACCTTCTTCATCTTAGTTAACTAATGCTGACATTTTGTGTGTTCTTCTTTATAGGATTCCCAACATCTGACCTCAGGATACAATGTACAAAGTAGGTCCTTTTCATCCTAGTCCTAACAGACAGGGTTTGGTGGTTGGGGTTTTTTTGCTGCTTAACATCACTAAAACAAAGGCTAAAAAAATTTATTTCTATGATGCTAAAGCAGATCAGTTCCACTTTTTATTACATGTTATGGATTGTGGCATGTTGTGAAACCAAGTATAATTAGATGGGCTGACAGCTTTGGATGCATTTTAATTCTACAGTAATCTTTGACATTTGGAAATGTGTTTCTTTTGTTTGCAGAGTGGAGTGATCCAACAGGAAAAGTTGCAACTAAGTCAGTGCCACAAAAGTCGTAAGTATCATTATTTCCAGCTTTAAATCTCATTTTAAATTTATCATAAAGAATGGGCTTATTTCTCCAAAGGTAACTAAAATCTAGCTCTGCTCATAATCTTGTCCTGGTGTTCAGGTGTTCTCAGTAGTCCTTAAAAATTAGCCATAAACCAGTTTTATGTTTTCAGTGCTTATTACTGTTTCTTCTTTTTAAGCATTAGCTAACAGAGGTATGTGTGAAAGATGAGTTTATTAAGCAGAAATAATGCTGATTTTAGTTGTACAGCTTGCCAAAATTAAATCACTTTTATGCTTCTCTCATCATATACTAAGCCTCTTACAATAGAAAATGCAACCCAATGAACAGATGATGCAGGAATTTTAACATTCATACAGTGAGAGAGAGTAAAACACATCATACAGAACGATTCTTCTAGCTGGTGCGGAAAAGCTGCTCTTGAATTTTAAACTTTGAGAAAGCTGAAAATCACAGATTATTTATAAATATGACAGTTTAAAATCGTGGAAGAGCTAATTCCCCATAGTGTCAAACCAGTTTTTCTTTGGTGCTTCCTGGTCTAAGTCTTCAATAATATAGCAGTGAGTTGAGACTGAACTGTTTTTCACTTTTGCTCCAGGATCTCAGAGTAATTTACAAACAGGGAACTGAATAATAACTTTGAAAAGGAGGTTGTTGTTTTTGTACTTACGAGAACATGTGGCTCTGATTTCAGTTCAGAGCTGTTATTTTTTTAGTGTTCAAATGTTTTAAACTACTGAATACAGAACTACACTATCTTAAGTGCCATTTGTGTAAGTACACGTGTTCATTTAAAATTGCTTCAGAATTCCTTTAATCTGTAAGGACACAATTTTAAGTAAATCTCTATAGAGGAAGAAAAATTAATGTGGAAAAAAATTATAAATTTATTTATGAAAATTATTCAATTATTTTAAATATGTTGATTCTTAATGCAAATTTGTGTACAAGAAAGGACTTGCTGGAGTTCAGCTATTTGTCTGTGTCCATGTAAGGGATGCAGGACTAGAGCAGATGTAGGTGCTGAATCCATTGATGTACTCACCAGACTCTAAAGGTCAGATTCTTTACTCACACACTCAAGTCATGGGACTACTTATTAAAATAAAGTTTGTTGAGTAAAGCTTTATAGAATCAACTAATTCAATTCTAAAATGAAAGAAATTTTTACTTCAGTGTGGGTGAGAATTGGGTAGGAATGCTAATGATAGTTTAATTTATCATAGAATGGTAAGGTTGGAAGGGACCTCAAGGATCATCTAGTTTCCACCCCCTGCCATAGGCAGGGACACCTCCCACTCCCCCCCGTCACTCCCGGCCTCCTCCAACCTGGCCTTGAACATCGCCAGGGAGGGAGCAGCCACAACCTCCCTGGGCAACCTGTTCCAGTGTCTCACTACCCTCACTGTGAAGAACTTCCTCCTAACATCCAGTCTAAATCTCCCCTCTGCCAGTTTAAACCCATTGCCCCTTGTCCTGTCATTACAAGACCTTGTCAATAGTCCCTCCCCAGCCTTCCTGTAGGCCCCCTTCAGATACTGGAAGGCTACTCTAAGGTCTCCTCGAAGCCTTCTCTTCTCCAGGCTGAAGACCCCCAACTCTTGTAGCCTGTTGCATGAATACCATTTGTTTATGAAACTTGATAACAAATTAGCTTTTGCCCTTTGCTTTTTCTTTTCTTTTTTTTTTTTAAAGAATCTAGCCAATTATACTCACTGTTCTTGCTAACAAAATGGGTGCATTCAGGTTGCAGAACATCTAAGTGATCCAAGGGTAACATCCAACATGTTCCATAATAAATAAAAAAAAAAAAAGTTTAAAAAAAAATGCATCTTAAAATGATTTTTCTACTAAAGCAAATGTATTTGGATTCCACTGTGAAAAATATTTCAGTTGAGTATACCATAAAATACAATATTTCAATAGTTTGTAACCAACAGTAATAGACTTGTCAATCATGGTTTATAGTTATAAGCTGAATTTCAAAAGAACAGTGCTTCAGAGCTCAGTGGTATATAGTGCATTTAATGGGACCAAAGCTCTCTATAGGAAGCCTGATATAAAACCTGAAGACACTGAGTACATTTTATGAACCAGTTGCTCTCTGTTCTGCTGCTTGATCTAAAGTTCCAGTACTATCAATCAGATTTCTGCTGCAATGAACTGCCTTCTTATGGTAGGTGATAGATTTTACACATGAGAGATCAGAGCTGCAATAAAGCTACTTTTATTTTTAGCTTCCAAATGAAGATCAGCTAACCCATTACTATCACTTTTTCTCTTTTACTGCAGAAAAATTGTTAAGGCAGCTTCTAAGAATTTCCATAGGGCTTTGGGAGGTTAGAAGGCAGTCCACTGTGAGACTTGGTATTACGAGGCCAATTTGTTTCTTTAGATCTGCATGTGCAGTTACCACCACTTTCACTGGGAATTACAGTACTTGAGGACATAATGAAATTAAAGCAGAGTGGGACAGAAAGATGTGGCGATGTCAAGTAGAGTTGGATAGTGTGATCCAAATAAATCCTGATAGATTGACAGCTCCTGCAGTCATTGTGTGTTTTAATGATACAGTATTTATCAGATTGCAGTTGTATTAAGGATTTAATCTTTCTAACATTGGTCAGTTTCAAGGGTATTGAAGTGCATGAATGAAATCACAGTCTAACCTATCCCCAGTAACATTTGTTGCTACGTTGTCAACCACACAGCATGATCTTACTGAATTCCAAACTGTATCCCTAATCAATTCCTTATATATTTTGTTGGTAGGCTCTGTTAGCTATTATTTCAGTTTGATCAAATCTGACTGAATTTGGGGTGGTTCATCTGTATGCTTTTTTAGATACCTTTTAACCTAGACACATTTCTAGATACTCTGCAACTTTTTGAAGTTTGCATGCAATTCTAGTGAAGCTTAAGTTATATTTTCCATTTCCATTGGTCCTAGTGACAGTCTTACAGGTTCCATTGGCTTTGTTAGAGATCTATAGGAATTGGTAGTAATGTGCTTGGATTCACCATGTCACTGATAACCCCATGACTAGGTGAGCAACATAAGCAGAACAAAGATATTTACCTTCAATGTGCCTCATGCTGCTTCAGCAGCCAACATTCCTGTATGTCATCACAGAATTCAGGTGTAGAAACATTGGCATCATGAAAGATCAAACTAAGGGACTGTGTGATCTGAACTTTCAGGTACATGTTTCTAGGGGGAAAAATGGAGACAACCTACTGCAAGGTCTTGTTTTTATAGGAGGATACAAGATGCATGGCTTGTTTGATTAAAGTATTTTGAAATACAACATTCATTTCTTCTATAGTATTTCAGTCTACTTTATTGTATCCACATGGTGGGAAAGCCAATCTCCAGTTGTGATGGTTTGGGAGTTACCTGCCCCCCCACACTTTGTAAAATCACCCAGACTAGACTCAGCTGGATGGAAGTTAAGGACTGAAGCTCTATTTACAGCTTAGCACAATGTACAAGCAGAGATATACACAATAGACAGGAATATTTACAGAAATATGTAAGTTAAAGGTAATACAGAAACACAGCACCCCTCCCAAAAATCAGAGTCCCCAGGAGGGGCTCCCAACCACCCTTCCACCTTCTCCCCACCCCTCTACCTTACCCCAGGGTTTGCCTTACGCACAGGGTGAGTTTAGAGGATTGGCCAGGGGGATTAGGAGGAAAGTGGTTAGTGAGGTTACTCAGCAGAAAGGAGAAGGCAAAAAAAACTAGAGAGACTGAGACTCTCCGAGCCTGTGTCTTATCTGTGTTTGTGTTCTTGTTCTTACGCATCTCAGCAAGCCTATGAGTGAAGTAGACATCACCATTGTTTGCTTTTCACAGCTTATAATATAATTTTCTCCATTAAAGTACTCCAATTAGCCTCAAGCCAGCACACCAGTGCTTTGTAGCAAGTAAAACAGAGGGTAGGGTACTTAAGATTTTGTCTGAATTCTACACCCAAGTTGTACACAGTTACATGTACACATAACTAACTTCAGATCCAATTTCTACTCAAAAATCTTGACAATGAAATTTTGAACACCGATATGTGTACGTGTGTGTACCTGGTCAATTTTTTTCTAGCTAAAGCCAGGCTGTGTAAAACTACAGCACTTGGCTTCCTTTTTTTGTAATTTCAAATTCACTGTAAACCTCCACTGGGTATTGTGCAGCCAGTTTTCAGCCTTTCTACTCTGATTATTACAAAGCATAGTAAGTAGGAACAGATAAGGTGCAACCAATTGCGCCGAGAAAGATTTTCTGTCAACTTCTGAGTCTGAGTGTATGAACTTAGCTCACCACTTGGGTTTCTGTTATATAATTACCATTGCGCATATGTCATCCTCAAACATCCAGTCCTTTTGTTCTGTTTTGGTCATTAGCATTTGGCCTCTGTCCAGTTGGCAACTACCCAAAACCTTTTTAATCAAGCACATCCTGTGTTTTGAAATCATACTGCAGAGTAGTCTTGGGTAGTTTCCATAAAAGCCTAGCTAGAAAGAAGAATGTAATCATAATGGTATTCTTCCCCTGTCATAAAATTACTTCCTATACTTAGTGTATTAATACAGTATTAAAAGGCCCTTCTCATGGGCTGAGTGAACTACCGGAAACCATTAAAAATTTAGAGCAGCAGATTTTTATGGATCAAACAAAACCAGCTTATTTCGTCTTTATAGAGATTTCGTTACCCATCATACTTAATGATACACAACCTGTGTTGAGGCTAAGCAGCAGCTCAACACAACGGGCTCAACAGATGAAACAAGCAGCTAAAACTCTTTATGTGGTATTTCAGCAAGGATTTTTCCAGAGGGAGCTCACCGCTGGTTTCAGCTGGGCTGGGATTTCACTTCACAGTTCTAAAAAGCATTTCAGTAAATACCAGTACTTTTCTAATCCCAAATATTATCATAATACTTGATGGAAGGCTGTTTGAAAATGGAAATATGCTTCTTGACATCTAACTACTTTTCATAAGTATCTAATGGCTTTATGGAAGTTCTCTACTGTGTCAGGGACAACCACCTGGGAGCACGGAAAACAAAAATTGGCAGCATGTTCAAGCTATGAATTAAAGGTAATTTATGATTCGAAATGAATCAGCATGAGGTCCTTATGAAGAGTAATCAGACATCAAGAGGATTTTACACCAAGGATTGTATATTGGATAATGCGACAACAAGTAATGTTGTTATTCAGAACATTCAAATCAAGAAGCACTGATGAATTCTTAACCTTGAAAAAACTCAGTTTTAAAAAACTGGGATTCATTCAATGTTGATGCATCATTTCCAGTTCAATCACATGAACCAAAAATGTAAAATTCATCTGCAGCTGGAATAGGAAGAATATTTCTCCTTATGTAGCCAACCGTCTCTCTGAACTCCAGTCACAATCCAGCCCAGATGTAATACACTGAAGAACCTCAAATTTTAGAGTTTCTAATTACAGTTTTTAATGGATCATACAAAAGCATAGCAAGATCAGTTGATTCCACAGTGTCGATAGCCTACTTGCTTTTATAGCATACACTCATTTTCACTTAGTATGTGCGGCAGGCTTTAATCATTAGGCTAAGCACTGCCTGTTTGTTAGAAGTAGGAAGTTCCAAAGATATTCCCTCTGGGTAAACTGCGAAAGTCATGAATACAAGGAACTGGCGCTGCCATGTACAAATTATGATAAGTGAAACAACACTGGCATGTAATTGGAACTCCATTAATCTTTAGAGACCTCCAGTGCACCATATTAAAGGGACAAATAGCAAATGAAAATAGAAGGGTCTGTTTTGATAGGATGCCATTCATCTTTCATGTTCGCTGTTTTGTTTGTTAGAAGTTTGCCTCATAAATTGAAGAGTTTGGAGCAATGATGGTCAAGATTGAATCCTTTTGCTCCTTGCTGCCACAGGTTTTTTCCTTTTGAGCAGTGTACTAAGTAACGGGGAATAAAACAAACAAGAATTTCCTCTGTACGATTGCCTATAGAAGCAAACTTGAAAAACATTTCAGCTGCTGTGAAATATGTTAAAATCCACTGTCATAATTAAAAACTCTGTATCCTTGAAGATAAGCCCATTATTCAAAATAATTTCTAAATTAGACTTTTAATTTGTTTTCATTATTCAGCTGGCTCACATACAGTTTAACCTCCCTGTCAAAATAAAGTTATTTCCTAATACATTCTTTTCCATGATCTCTTTCTCCTGACATGTTTATAAATCAGTTTAAAAGATTGTGGGAACAGAACTAAATTAATTCTCTTATATTTTGCTGATCAATGTTGAGTAATTTTTCTTGACTATCAGAGACTCTCATAATTACTGCCTTTAAGAATGCCTCTAACAAGCTAACCAACTGCATTCTTGCCAGTGTTGCTGATTGCAACTCAAGGAAGCACTGAACCATTTGAATTTGCTCTGATACTGTATAACCCCCTATTAAAATTTCAACATTTATTTGCCCTAACTAACGAGCAGCAGTTGAAATAACATGTTCTCAAGTAGGATGCACTGCTGCCTCACTGCCAAATCTATGCAACCACTGGACTGCGACCACCGAAGTGTCAGTATTAGTAGAGGCAGGTAAACAACACACATTAACATCTTTGCATTCAGGTTGTCTATCCCTGTCTGCTACAGATCAGATCCCGTTTTGGAAACTGGTTAGACTGCAATTCTTCTGCTGTTTTCCCTGTATTTAAACAGCTTTTTCACAGGCAGCACATCCGTGGTGCCTTCATGGCTTAGGGCCAGTCTCAAACTGACCTCCCAGTTTACATTTCTGTGGGATGGAGTCACTTCTGAACTTCAGTGCAACTTTAAACATTCACTTTGAAAAACAAATGTACTCGGTAAATCTGAAAATGTAAATCAAACTAAAGCAGAGGTAGTCACCACACTAAATACCTCTCCCACCCATTTGTTTTGTGAGCTGCAGGCTTGATGATAAAATGCATACAAACTAATTTTGTACTTGGCTTTCTGGCCACCATAATTTGGACCTCGCCCTTCTCCCTTTTGTCTTAATTCTGACCTGTCACTAAATTTCAGGTCCAAAGCCAAGCTATTTCTCTCTCTTGCTCTTCCTGATGTTCTTCACATTAGTCTCTTTCATTCTTGCTGTCATATTTTACTGGCTTTGTGGACTTCAGTAGCATGAGACAAACTGAGAAAATTGTCACTCAGATTCATCTGCACCATGCTGCAAAATAGTCATAATCGGAAATAGGTGATAAGCTTGAAAGAAGAATGGGGTTTGCCAGAAATCTTGGCATTCATAATACCAGAGCGGGCTTGAAACTTCCAATTTGTGTCCTAAATATCCTAGGTAAGACTAATAGCCACTTTTCCTAATATCACAACTTAATCCTTTGCATCTTTCCTCTGAATCCTTCTGACAACCCCAATAATCCACCACATTTTTCTCAGCTTTACACTCTCCATCCAGAGGAACTTATATTGCTACCATTATCCTTTGGGCTGAGGGCTCAGCAGGGCTCCAAAGCCTATCAATTTTCTGGCCAGAGGGCTTATTTTTTATGAAGTGAAGTTCTCACAACACCCCATGGGGCTAGGCCATGCTCACTGCATTATCCTCTGTCTTGGATAGCCCTTGGAGCCACAGATTCAAAATAGCTTTACCTTACAAATAGGTCCTCCCAAATGGTGAAAAAGGAAAATATTCCCCACTGCTGGGCTAATTACCATTCTAAGTTCCTGGAGGAAGAGATGCTTCCCTCACTAGCATTCTTGCATCCTGGAAAAAATGCATGAGACTTTCCTAAGGCTGTAATTGTTGCTTCCCTAAAAAATGGTGGGGCCCTGAAGGAGGAGGGAGATGTTTGTAGCCTTACTCCAGTAGCTGCAAACCAGTTGTTTAATTAAAATCTGTGCTATGGATAAAACAGGAAGGGGCCTAGAAAAATAGCAAATAAAAAGTTATTTCCAAATTTCCACAGGAGCTTTTTATCCCTCAAGATAAAAATGGTAAACAAAAGCTGAAGGTAGTTTAGCTTTCAGGAAATTGTCACTTGCTGGAAAGTCTTGTTTAGTCAATGTGCTTCACAAAAAGATATTTACAGGTTTTGAAAGAAAGATTTTGATTCATCTGCCTCATATTGACAAGTAAGACTTAAATGCAGGTGTCAGACTCTTCTGAGTCTGCAAAAATAGTATCTCCAGTAATGAGGGAATTGCTTTCACAGCTATTTACCTGTTAGAATTTACTAAAGTATTTGCTTTCTTGGATATCTCTGATAAGTTACATGCATGTAACAGTGTTTTAAGGAGATATACATGTGTTTTTATGCAGAGAGAGAAAAATGTGAATTGGTGCTGCCCATATTTGATTTAGTGTGAATTTCAATAGTTCCAGACAAATTTGAAAGCCTATACAAATCACATAGCTTCAAGTCTGGCTGTGTGCTAGGCTGGAATTTTTTGTTAGGTCAGACCTTTATCTCAGCTTCTTTTTGTGGCTCTTTATGGGGAGATTGAAGAGGAACTGAAACTGGTGACCTGTCTTGACCTTTAGTACTGGATTAAAATTCCAACTTGCTGCCATGGCAACAAGGCCTTGAAAATTAGATCCTGGCAGAAGCAGGGAGAAACTTAAAACTGCAACTGCTGCACTGAACTGAAGAAAGGTTGCTTACAATTGTCAGTGACAGGCTCTTAATTGAAATAATCTGCCTTTCCTTATATTAAAAAAAAGAAGGAAGAAAGAAATTTAAAAAAAAAAAAGAAAAGGCAAGCCAGAAAACTTTTTTTTTTTTAGGCAAAAATCTGGTACAATTTAAAGCAAAGCACAGACTGTAATATTAGAGGTGGCAGCAAGAGAACCTGCATGGTAAGGAAGGAGCCAGACATGCACTCACAAAGGTCTAAACCACCCAGACCAGACTGGTAGCAGGAGCCAGATAGTGGCCAGTGTTAAATAACAGGTTAACCTTTTTTTTTTTTTTTTTTTTTATACATATTAACCTGACACCAGGGATCAAAAGAGGCATCACCGGGTAGCGTTTGACTCCCAGGATCCATGCAGTTATCTGTTCTGTAGATGCAAATGGATAAACATAAGCTAGATAGTGCTATTTCAGATCAAGGGTGATAAAAGTTACTCATTTTCTAATCTAATCAATGCAACAGTCAGAGGGAGATGATAGTTCCAGTCCTTCATTGCTAAAGGAGGTTAAGTTGTTTTTTTACATATTAAGAGTAGAATGCTGTTATCATCTGGAGGGAGAAGGTGCTGAGGGTCACATAAAGCTTTTCCTGCTCTTTATCACTTAATCCAGAAATAAAATAACCTTGAAGATCAGGTTGCAAAACCATCTCGTTAACCTGTGGCTTTCCCCAAATGTTCAAGGATCCTGAGGATGTTATGAGGACTCTGCTCCCCTTTCCAAGGTGATGAAGCACCAGAATAACCCCCTCATCACACATGGTGATGCTGCCTCCCTCTCTCACACACACCTCAAAAAAAAAAAAAAAAAAATTGTAAACGTACATAGACTTTATGGAGGTTTCTTGATGGACAAATAGATACCACTGGATTGGATTAGATGCTCTGTACAGTTAGATAACTGCCATTGGAGTGTAGGCACCAGAGCTAGATGAAATTTTAACAACTGTAGGTAGCTATCATTAAATTTTGGAAGGCCGAGTTTTGTCAAAGCTTAGTGTCCAAACATTGCCATGTTTGCAGTCTGAAGTCAAGTAGGCAGTGCACACAGAAATATACTGCCTTTAGCTTTTTTGGACTGAGTTGTGATGTATTGTCCTATTTAAGTATAGGATCAGAGGAGATACTGCAGATGTTCACAAAATATTGGGCAATGCATTTTTATTGTTGCCTTCACTACATGGGTTTAGGATGATGTTTATTGTTAATAGTGACCATTATCAAGGGCAGGTAAGCATTAAGCAAGTGCAGATTTAATTGAAATAATGCATTGTATAGTCTTAACAAAACACTAACTTCTGGAGTAGACTGTTGATACATGGTGGGAAATGGGTGAATAGATGGGCAGCTTTCTAACAAAAGGAAAACAAAATCCACTTAACATTTCTTAGGCTTTAAGTTACATGCTTCAGTAATGTCAGACAGTTAAGAGTAGAGGCCTTTATTTGAAATTTCAACTGTCAAGTTAACTCCTAAAGCAAGTTAGTTATTTCAGAAGAATTGCTGACAGAGATTAATTTGGCCCATCCTGTTGCCACTGTTACCATTTCCTTCAAAGCACCACTAATTCTGCCTTAATTATTGTCAGGCTGGACTATGGAGCCCTGGAGTATTTGGCAGTAAACTTGTATTTTGCTAGGAGGGAAAGCAAAGAAACATTTAAATAGGTTTTAAAAATGAGCGTGGAATCTCTGAAGATATACTGTTGTGCTGTGTGCTGTATATCAAAATATATAAGCATCTAGTTGTAACAATGGCTTTGTAAACACATTACTGAGCAAACTATGAAAAGTAATCCACCAAGGGGCTGTTTCCCTAACTCGTAAGCATGAAGCTAAGAGACCAGTGCCATAAAGTAGATATGTGCTCTTAAAAAATACTTACTTTTATGTGAGATTGTTTTGTTAAGCCCAATAGATGATTCTGGTTTTATTTTTAGATGCATAGCTTTTAATGCTTGGATGTATTTGTGTTTAAGGCAAAAGTCAGCTGTCCTTGGAAAACCTATGAATAATTCATTACTATGTGAACATGAGGGAAACAGTGCTTAAGGGTGGCATGAAAGCGCCCACATGCATCTCACATGGGCAGAGTGCAGCAGTGCCATGCAGTCCTACTACAGCTATCTGCTAGATTTTTGTGGAATTACAGTGTTGTGATGTATAATGAGAAAAGCCTTCGGCACTGTCATTCCTTCTAGCAGCCTGCAGGCATGGCCTGAGGGGCAGTTGGAGCCTACCTCCTGGGATACGCAGAGCCTCCTCTCTCCAGAGCCTTCAGTGGCTTGGTGAGCTATCAGCTGCTCCAGGGCAGCCGCACCATAGCAGGGCTGTAGACTGCTTACCCAGGAGGAGCACAATGTCTTAGAGCCATTTTGGAGGCCACAGTTTCCAACTAATCTTGGCACAGCTGTCAATCACATGTGTATATCGCTGGCCTTCATTTCCCCACCCCAAATCCGTTCTGAGCAGCCTGCAGCAAAATAGAAAAAGAATGAGGCAAACCGTGCTACAGTGTGAATAATTCTGATCTCTTATTGGCATCTTGCCTCATGCCTGGCTGAGGAACTTTCTCACCATTCAGTGTTTGTGGATAATGTCAAGAAGGAAAGGGAGACACAACCAGAGGATGATCTGAATTCCGGGTTGATAAGCTTTTCTGCATTCACCTATCATGTCTTCTGTCAAAAAGCAGTGTTCCTGGTGACTACAAGGGGAGTTTGCTCAGATAGTGTGTAGCTTACTCTCAGAGGGATTTTATTCAGGAAATTGCTAAACTTGAGTAAGAAAAGGTGCTAAGTGAATTATACACAAACTGGATATGGAATTAATCTGCCATAGCCAAAATCCAGTAAAAGCATGTGTTTGCCAATTGCTGACATTTCTTACAGTTCCATAAAGTGTGCAGCTATGCAAATACTGAGCTGCAAACTCAGTATCACCTTCCTTCTCCAAAATACAGAACTTTCTATGCTATTTTACTGTGCAATTCTTCTTATTATTAATTGACTCTTGTGAATTAAAAAAAAAAAAAAAAAGCTACATAAGGATTGATACTGGTTGGATCCTTGGTAATATATGGAACAGAGCTCGGACTGATTAATACCAGTGAGAGAGCATACATTGATTTTGTTTACTTTGTCTCAAGCACTAGAAAAAGTACCTGTTGGGAACTGAAGAAAATTTATATGGTTGAAACCTCAGCTATGACTGGTCATGGTGATGTTCTTAGGAGTAAAGGGAGATTGAGACTTTTCAGAAAAAAAGAGCAGTAGACCTGGTTTTGAAGACTTTGCAGGAGTCCTTTAGTATTATGATGTGGTGTTTCAGCATTGTTGTGTTTTTAGATATTGAAGGCTTTAATAAACAGCTATTCTTTATCTGCTTTAAGTTTCTTAGAAGTCCATTACTTCATACGTAGTCTACAGAAAACTCACCGTGCATTGTATTAAAAAAATAATAAAGCAAACACAATGAATCTGTTAAATCATAATGATTCCCAATCGTGACAAATTTGCAGATTAAAGCTCATTGAATACACATTTAAATGATAAATGATAATGGCTTGGAAAGAGCCATTATGATCTATTTCATCAATAATCCACATTTTTTGCCTTGTAACTACACCAAGGATGAACATAATGGATACTGCCTGATGAAAAAAATATTTTGTTTATGGAAGAGAATCAGAGAACAGAAATTCTCAGATTAACAAATTTAAGCCGTTGTTACTGTTTGTTTATATTGTTTATACATGACAGATTTTTCACATTATTAGTATTAATCATTTACAGCTCCAGAACTTGTACTCGGAAAAAAACCCCAACAAAACATGATTAATCTTAGAATCCCTCAAACAGCATATGATTTCACTGAGTTTTGGAAAGCACAAGTAGGCAAAATAAAGCAGGGATGCAGGGTTAAACAGTCAAGGTTTTTGGCTGCAGCTTACTCAGCAGTTGTGAGCACCCAGTCCCACAACGTTTGTGAGAGATGTTCAGTGGGTTTCTCATTAACCTGTTGTGTTTCCCATGCGGTAACACGTGCACACTCTCATGATTTGCTCTGTGGTGGGATTTGCTGTGCCTGCCCAGGACAGCCTTCAGGGTACTCAGCACTTCCCAAGTTCATTCAGTTCAGTCCAGACGGTGCTGACATGTTTTGGTGCTCATGGGCCTTTACCTGTAGGAGACCTGGTGAGATTTTGTGGACAAATTCCTCAATTTATGCTGAAATTTTTTTTTTCCTGTTGAAGATTCGAGTGTGCTGTGGTGCCAACTTCTGGTTCTAATCTCATGTGCACATGCATGTGATCCACACCTCATCAGGTTAGGACTTCAGTGACAAGTGCCTTTAAGTCTGAGTTCCTGAAGATCATTTATAAAGCAGCAGTGAAACTCTGTTTCATATTGGGGGTGGGGGGTGGGTGACAAAGTACATCTTTGTAGGATATTCTGACTTAAAACCGATTTGTTGTTATTTAATTGAGGGCGTATTGTCATATGCAAAAGCCAAATCTGCTACAAATATGAGCTGTGGTGGCTTCATTTGCTGTACTGCGTGGCTGGATAAATGGAATGAGTTAACAATAGAGCAGAATCACAGTACACTTAGTCATGAAAGTCACGACAGTGAAGTTGCTAGAGTCATTCGCCTGAACGACTGAAGGTCCTTTTTAAGAACCACGTTTACCAAGTGCTTGTGGGCATTCTCTGCTTCCTGGTGGCATAGCATTGCAGATTAACACCATGGAGCTATTTAACAATAAACAAGACTGTTGGAACATCATCTGAAAAAAAACCCAAAGAGCATGATCCAGTTCTACAGCCTAGATAGCCCTCTTAAAAACATCCAGAATTTATGTAGCTCTCTTCAAAAAGAATTCGTTGTTACTCTGCTCTTTGATGTCACTTAGCACACAGCTCCCACCCTTCACCTTAGATATTTTCACTGGGAGCAAAACGCTCCAAGCGGCTGTTGTGTCGGGTGCTCAGTACTGCAGCAATTCAGCATTAACAGCATCCTGTACCACCACAGTGTTTTGAATTATAGAAGAGGGAGAGGAGGGCTTTTTAACTTTGAACACAAGTTTATGTAAATACCCAAATAAAACATAAGCTTGCAATGAATTTTTGTAGCCTTTCTCCTTCTGGAGGCCGTATGCCAAGACAATCCCTAATGCCTGTGGCTGAGCCTCAGAGGCTGGGCTGATTATCAAAAGTCACTCAAAGGGCGAGTGCCGTGGGGCCAGCTGCAGTGTCACCCTGCATTAGAGCTGTCCACGCCAGGGCTGAGGAGCTGCCGTGTCCACTCAGCCCACGCTGGCCTCGGGCAGCGGAGATGTGGCGGCAGCAGCTCAGCTGAGCGGGACAAAGCGCTGCGCTGCCTCTGCACTGGCACCAGTTTGCTCAGTGTGAGCTAAACATCCCCTTAGAACACCCCCTGGTGCACTGGAGACACAGCCTTAATTCTTTGGAGGTGTGAGGACAACCAGCTATGGGAGAGGCTGATTGCTTCTCCTTCCTTGGCCCTCACATGGGTGCTGGTCTCAGCAGCCTCCAGCAAGCTGAGTGCAGAGCTGGACCCTGTGTTTTGATAACCTGGTCACTCCCTGTGTGGCCTGCTCTGGCCTCCCAAATCCTGCAGTCACATGAGATGCTGTTATGGCTGGGCTAATGACTTAGAAACTTCTCATTAAATATTCCTCTTGGCAAAGTTTGGTTCATAGATACTCTTGGGTGGGGGAGGGGGATCAGTCCTGAGTGTTAAAAAAACAGCTCTATTTTTAGACCTTTTTCCATAATAAGATTTTCTCAAATGACTTTCTGCAGTAAATGGGTCTTTTTAAATTTTAAGTTCAGTTCTAGGTTCAGGGGTAGCCCTCAGGCATTGTGCTGGAAGATCCTTGTACATATTACAGAGTGATTATTGACAGAGTTTAACTTTATTGACCCTGCTTTCCTAATTCCTGACAAATTTTCTAAATGTGCTCTTTAAAATCCCTACAGAGCACTACAGACTTTGGGTAATTCCAGAGCTGTGCCTGAGATTATTGCTTTATTACCTTCCTTCTATCCATCCCCTTCTCCAGGCTGACTGGTCCTCTGACATTTCTTTTTTTAATATATGCCAAGCAGAGTATGTGTGTTTGTCCTTCCTATAGCTTTCTGCTTAGCATTTGTTCCAGCACATCTGATCTAGTCTGTTGCTTCAGGCTCTTTCCAGTCCTACTCTAAGCCATTTCAGCAATGTACTTCTGTGTGCCAAGAAGAAGAAAAACCAAAAAAGCCAAAGCTTTTTTCAGCAATTTGATACCTTTGCCAATGGGTTAAATGAAAACAGATTACTTGTTTACTCCTGTATTGACAACTGACAATGTTCTGAAAGTCTGTGAACTTTCTACCTGTCCAACTTCCTTGTTTTGCCTCCTCTTCTCAGCATCTGCCATGATACAGAGTATCAGAGACTCACAGAATGTTACAGGTTGGAAGGGGCCTCCACAGATCAAGTCCAACTCCCCTGCCAAAGTGAGATCACCTAGGGCAAGACACACAGAAATGCATCCAGGCAGGTTTTGAAAGTCTCCAGAGAAGACTTCACAACCTCTCTGAGCAGTCTGTTCCAGTGCTCCATCACCCTCACCATAAAGAAGTGTCTCCTTGTGTTGAGGTGGAACCTCCTGTGTCCTAGCTTGTACCCGTTGTTCCTTGCCCCATCACTGGGCACCACTGAAAAGAAAGGGGCACATTCATCTTGACACCCACCCCTCAGATGCTTGTTGGTAAGATCCTCTCTTAGCCTTCTCCTCTTGAGTCTAGACAGCCTCAGGTCTCTCAATCTTTCTTCATAGGACAGGTGTTGCAAGTCCTTATACTGCTCTATTGGACTCTCTCCAGCAGATTCCTGTCTCTCTTGAATTGGGGAACCCAAAACGGGACACAGATTTCAGCTGTCTCACAAGGGCAGAGCAGAGAGGAAGGAGGACCTCCTTAGACCTGCTGGACACACTTTTCTTAATGCACCCCAGGATGCCTTTGGCCCCCTTGAGCACATTGCTGTCCCATGGATACCCTGCTGCCCTCTAGGACTCCAAGGTCTTTCTCCATGGAGCTGCTTTCCAGCAGGATGACCCTTAGACTGTACTGGTGCTTGGTATTATTCCTCCCAGATGCAGGACTCTGCACTTGTCCTAATTGAACCTCATGAGGTTCACCTTCTTGGTGTTTCATTTTCCCCACTGTCAGGCTTGCAAAATTGAGGGATAAAACCCCTACTTAAATCAGCAGAGAAAAACTGAGTATTTAATTCCTGCATAGCATTCTGGGGTTGATAGCTGATAGTGATGCATCATATAAATTAAGTACATTTTGTGCTTAAGTGCTTTTTTATTAGATGCTGGTGAGACTGTTAATAGCAGATACGTTTTTTGGATTTTAGAGAAAGTTGCTTGCTCTGAAGTGATTGAAAATCAAGTGATACATCTATCTTTAGGCACAAAATCATTCTGAAAATTAGGAGGACAACATGTTCTTCCTTATTTAACATTTCCACCTTACTTAGAGATAACTGTATTGCATTAATACTGAATGTGCCAAGCATGTCACCAAAGCATTTTCTTCATCTTTTTTGCTATGATGGCAGATTAGATGCTTGTTTCGGGGGCTAACCTTGTTTCATACTGAGTTTTAAGGTTCTCTCATACAGGAATTAAAAGAAAAATATTGGCTGTAAAATTTTGCATAAAAAATTGGATTTTGTCAAATATTTTCACAGAATGTTGAGGGGAAATCGTTCAAAAAAAAAAAGGAATAGGTACTTTGTGTGTCTTTGTATATCCCCTTCCTGGTTTTTTTCTGAAGGAAAGGAAAGAACATTATGTTATTTACACAAATTCTCCCTAATTCTGTCCAAGCTCGGCATGTTATTGGAAGCAGAGAAGTGTGCAGGGGAACTTAGTGGTGGTCTTAGGTGGTGGCAGAGCAGGAGGTGTGACTGT
Source organism: Ramphastos sulfuratus (assembly GCA_013399055.1). Classification (NCBI taxonomy): domain Eukaryota; kingdom Metazoa; phylum Chordata; class Aves; order Piciformes; family Ramphastidae; genus Ramphastos; species Ramphastos sulfuratus. Next base: position 112,525 of record WBNM01020606.1, read on the forward strand.
TGGCTTTATACTGCTCACACACATCACCATAAGCCAGAAAATGTTTGAAGAGGAAAGCAAGGGAAAGGAGGAAAGAAAACTGAAAAAAATCCGCTGAAGTCTGTCCAGTCAGCATCAGCTCTGTTTCTGTTGCAGCTTTCTCTGTGGGGCTAAGCGAATGCCTTAGACTAAGTTTAGGCAATTGTTTGGTAATGGTTATTGTGCAAAACTTAACTGTCATTTCCTGACCCCACTGAGTGCATGACCTGATACCCTTACTCATGTTCATGAGCTGCCTTGTCCAGGTGTGTGCAGTTTACGTCTGTCAGGACAGATACTGATCAAGTTGCTTAACAGTACTGAAGAGAAATGTTTAAATGGTACAGGAATGATCATGGAATACAGTAGATAAAGAAAAACACAGATGTTGGAGAAAGATGAATTTGTTGTTAAGGCACTGAATTGGATTGGTCCTCAAGAGAATTTGATATTAATTCCAGCTCTGACAGAGACTTCCTGTATAACCTTTTGGAAATTACGTCTCAGTTCTCAGTCTGTAAATAGGAATAATGATTTTTCCCATTCCCTGTCTCTTCAGTTTAGACAGTGCAGTTCCTAGAGCAAGGATGCTTTTGTACTATGTCTATGTACTGACCTGGCACAAGGGACCATGATCACTCGGGGTGCAGCCACATGTGTTTAGTATAACACAAAGGTGTGAGTAGAAACGGGGAGGGGAAAACTGTAAAATCGTGGACTGAGATATACATGGCACTGATTAACAACTTACAGAATTTAATGTGGGATGTTTGGGATAAACCTCATGAAAACTTGAACATGTCCAGAGAAGGGCAACAANAATCTCTATTAAATTCTAACGGGCTTTTTACATAAGCTGGTTTTTAGCATGCATTTGGGATGAGTGTATTACCCATGAGTAGTGAACTCACAAGAGAGTTATGTGGGTAATCCCAAACGAATGCCAATAAAACTTTTATAACACATAGCATTATTATGGAATTCACTTATGCCACATATTTTACAAGGGAGAAAGAAATATTTTGGTCATATATTAGAGAATTTATGATTTTTTTTTTCTGGTGTTGTTTTTCACATCCCTCTGCCTCTAAAGCTGAGCCAAGTGAATACCAGCAATCCTAGAAGGAAGGGAAAATTAAAACAAACACATGTTTAAAATCTTTTAAAATAAGGCAAGGGCCAGATTCTAATCTCTTTACTCATAGCAAGCACCACTTTGCTCCCTGACTAGCCCCACAGATTTCCTTGGGACCATTTGTCAAGCAAAGTGCTGTTTGACATATGCAGCAATACCTAGAATTGACTCAATCTAAACTAGCTTTTTCCATTTAAGCCCTCCGAAGCTTGCTATCTTCAGTGGTTAGAAACACATATTTATGGGGTTTTTATCACATCAAAAAGAAAATTCTCCCACTGCTTAGAGGGCTTATTTCAGCCCCTTTTTCAGACTTGGGTGACGTGAAGCAGAATCCCAGCACTTTTATAAAGGTGAGTAGGAGAAAAGCCCTCCTGTCTGGGTGAGTGGCTGAGCACACTGCTTCCCACCTCATTCAATGGGTCATGTTTGGGAAGGAGAGGAATTTGGATCTTCCACTTTCACCAGCTGGCATCAGCAGCTTTCCAAACCCCACCTCCTATGACAGATGTAAACCTATTGTGCTGATGTAATACCCTTCTCCCCACCACTTCAGCATAGTAGCCTCTATGTCCCACATTCAGTTTCCCTCCTGTTGGAAATGGTTATTATACCTTAGAAACTTGAATCCGATGTCATTCTTATAAACACAATCCTTCTGAGTGTAAACACAGAGCATTATAAGAGAATTTTTATATCTCTTGTTCTTCTGCTGCTGAGTTAATTTTACTGTCAAGATCATAGATCCTGAACTAGTAGGCATAAGTCAGTGGAAGAACTTGACTTTACTGAGAGCAGGATCAGGCCATAAATGTCCTGAGTTTGTTATTCTGTTTCACATAAAATAACTTCACCAATGAAGTGCCCTGTCTAATGAAGGCCAATCAAGGATTGCAGCTTAAAGCTCCACACATAACCTAGCTATCTAACATTAACCTCCTCCTTTCATTTCCTTGGATATGTTGAATAGGAAACAGTTATTGAACCACAGCTATATTCACAGAAACCATTTGATTAATTGACTGTGTTTTGAACTCTTGTGACCCAACACTGAAATATAGCTCAGACAAAAGTGACAGAAGCCCAGCAATGAGATGGGGCTATAAAAGAGCACCAGTAAACTGTCCATGGGCAGCCCACATTCATGTTCATGTTTATCCTTGTGGAACTTGCAAAAAGTAAAGACAGATGTCCAGCTTATCTCATGGAGTCAATAGCAATAATATGTGCAGATAATGCTCCCTGCAAGTTGAGCCTACCCCTGCTGTCACTATGTCTTTATGTGTCCACAGAGAGAAAACCTGGAAGGCAGAGGCAAAAAAAAAAGGGAAGTATTGCCAGAAATCCCTGTAGGCTATCTGAGAAGGAGCGGATGCGTAAAGCATTTCTTTCTGCATAAACATTTAGAAATCAAACTCTCATAAGTCAGGGATCCACCAAATGTGGTGTGAAGAAGCAGATGAAGCCTGCCTTCTGGCATGCCAGCATTTGCTGATTGATTTGGAATGCAGAAGGGCCCTTTTTATTTTTATTTTAAAATTTGAACCACATCTTAATACAAATCAGGTGAAAAATAAATTGAAAAATAGCAAGCCTGAGATTACAGATGTGCCAGCTTCATATTGTTCAGTTTAGCTGAGGTCATAGTCAAACCCATCAAGTTCACATCATTTAGTGTATGGCCACTGAGGTAATATTCAAACAAAAGAAAAGCAGTCAGAATACTGATACACTCCTACTTTGCCAGCTGGCCTCGTTCAGCTGTACAAAGAACACTGGCTTCAGCTATGTAAGGAACTCTAAATCAGTAAGGCATACAGGTTTTTAAAAGGATGTTCTGTTCCAAATAGCCCATGCATTCTCCAGCTCTGACTTTGCATCAATTATAAAGAGGAAATACCTCTCCTGGTGTGCTGTTTCATATTCTGAAATTTAAAATGCGAGAGCTGTGCTAATGATGATACAATTAATTTAGACGGCAGAATTTTTCGACAGGAGACATCTGTATTCTGCTCAGTGGTTTAGAAAAAGCTTGAAGTTCTTAGAAAGCCTACATGTAGAATTACTGGCATCCATTCCTCCTCCGTACTGGTGATGTTACCATGCAGGTTCTCTGCACACAGGTATAGATTTATGTAGATTAATTTGGTACAGTACAGTGAATTGCCACTATGATAGATATTTTAGAATTACTTCCTAGCACAGCCTAATGGCTGGAATCAAATAAAACATAAAAGTAGATTTATATAGATTGCTGTATAAATCAGATAAAGCTTTATGTTACCTAGCATTGGTAATGGAAGCTTTTCCTGCAAATAATATAGAAGTTGTTCATGTAATATTTTCATTATTTCAGTGAGAGTAAAGCAACAAAAAAGAAGAAAAGAAATAAACAAGTCTGTTGGGCTTAGCTACCATTAAACATCATTAACTACAATTTTGCCTGACAAGTTCTCTCATCTGGTGATGGGTGAAACGCTAGAAAAGTAGACTGAACAATTGCATAAACCCAAATGAAATATGCCCTTGTATTCTAAGTGTGCACAGTTCAGTCAGTTAAAATAGAGCAATTTATTATGCTTTAGCAGCTTGAGCTTAATCTGGTTTTAAATAGATCTCTTGTGTTTTTAACTTCTTGCTGAGATTTAACTGGTTTGAGAAGACATATGATGTAGCGCTACACAATCTCTTGCTCACTCTCTCACCAATTTACTTTGAAATAACTCAAAGTACTGATGATGAAAATAACTCAAAGGAAACGTAGATGGGCCTCTAAACAGCAGTGAATATATTTGTTTTGGTTTAAACAAGTGGATAAAGGGTAATGAAAAAGACATACAGAGTGGAGAGAAAGGAGACGAGTGTAGCAGGCAGAGCAGTCAGCAAGACCCTTCTGGAGCTCTGGGGACTTGGTCAGGCATTGGTTCATGCCATGGGACATCCCATTTTCATAAGCTTCTCAAGGTTAATAACTCAGCATTTTGGGGCCAGCCTATCAAATTTCTTACGGGTCAGTTTTGAATATCAAACTGCTACTGTGAACCAGTGTGAAACACTTTGCCGTATTGGCCTCCCCTTGTCAAAACGAGTCGAGAATGTTGATCAAAATATCCTCGCATAATAGAGGCAAAGCTGTCACCTGCCTGCATTCAAAGCGTGCTCTGCTGTTCCTCGAGTCGGGGAATATACGACCTTTAGCTAGTGGAATATTTTGACTGTAGACATTTTGTTTGATATTCCGCTGTAGTTTCCCACTTATTCATTAAATCCCTCAGCCTTTGTGGTTTTGCACAGGTAATTTTGTAATTACACCAGCTGTGATAAATACTTTCTCGAAATCTTACTTGAAGAAATTTAGCTCAGCCCCTTTGCGTGTGGAAGGAAATAAGCATCTCACTTAATGTTTGCACTATTGATTGATCCAAGCAGCCATGCCAGCTGCATGGGTAATTGCTTGTGCATTTATATTGAATGTCACAGAAATGGAAAAGGGAAGTTTTTCTAGAGAATTGTGTGCATGTCCGTTGAGGTTCAGCAACCAAGTGACGCCAAATTCTTCTTGTAACTGTGAAGGGGACTCTGACTGGCACGGGCTGCACTAACAATGGGATGATGGGCCCTTTCACCTTCAGGTTACTAGTTCGAATTCAAGGCAAATTTAAAGTGAACAAAAGTAATTACACTCTCAGAGCTATTCAGTGGCCTGTGTGAAATGAATTGAAGGTCTCAATCAGAGTCTAATGGATACGTGTCCAAATCCTAATTGGCACTCTTGTTGATAGTGGCAGCATGGAGGCCAAGGACTGCATGAGCATACAGACTGAATTTACTGTCCTTGTCCAGAGCTGAATTAAAGACCAGTGGAGTAGATCATAGAATGTTCATGTTACTGCTGCACATGATAGGAATATTTTTTGGACTGAGAAAGGATGGCAAACTTTAAAAGCTTTAGTAGAGTCTTAAGGTTTTTCTCAATGTGGAGGTTTTTTTCCACATGGAGAAAAAATGGCTAGCAATGTTTGTTGAGCTGGCTGAAACTTTGAGGTGTCATAAATAAAAAAAGTAGGGGGGAAATATGTTTTAATTAAAGTCAGAGAATACCAAGAAAATCAGAAGAGAGTCTGCATGTACTGTTCCTTCTTATGAATGACTTTTTAAGCAGAACCAGATTCTCTGGTCTTTAAAAAGTATTTTCCTAGAAGAAATTTGCTGTTTCCTAATAAAAAAGAAGAAGAATAGCCCTAAAAAAAAAAAAAAAAGTGCCCCCAGCTGACTGCCTGAAGCAGCTCTACGACCATGAGTACATATTGTGATCAGAGACCATATATTGCTAAAACTCCTTGATGGAACGAGTTTTAATTTGGTTTACAGAAAGCTTTAGGGGATATGACTCTCTACAAATTAGACCACAGGAGCTATAAAATGAAGGATGTCCTCCCTAATTAGAAACAGTGGAGCAATCTGGTGTTCTTCCTAGTTACAGCCTCATGGGTGCTCTCCTAAAAGTGAACTCCAGGCAATAGATGCTTCTCTAGTAACTGTTATGTGTCTTTTTACTGGAGTTTATCTGTTGTCCAATTTTCTGTCTCCAATTCTGAACATGGCTCTGAACATAGCTGTAGTAAATTCTTAACTGAACTTTTGAATGGCTACTGCAAAACAAAAATCTCTGTATTGCTCAGAGATTAGCCACTACAACCAGCATAGCTTATTTGTTTGAAATATAAGGTTCTGAGGCTTAGGTAAGCATGACAGGCAGTGGCTGTACCAATTCTGTTTTCTCATTCCTCTTCTGTTGAAGTTAATGAGTGCTCTAAGGAGAGGGATATAGATGGACCGAAATAAATTATGCTTTAGGGTAATCAAATTCAATTTTCTAGACACATTTTTTAAACAAGAAAACATTTGTCAAACTGGGATCCAGGATTTTGGACAAAACAAACCGGTGCAGTTATTTAACTGTGGCTAGGAAAAAAAAAAAATGGTGCCTACAAATCCAATAGTGCGATGTCTACAGCTTGTCGCTGGTGCCAAATGATAAAACCAAATTTAAGCATAACTGCAAAAGAGCATTAGGCATAAATGCACAACAGTAAAAAATCAGCTATGAATGTATTTCCAAACTGCATGTGACTAGGAAGCTGAATGTGGATTTGAGCTGAGTACTATTCTGAGGCTGTGCTTAGGCAGCTGTAATTTGCCTTTTTTAATTGTCAGTAAGGGAGGACATCCAGGTTCTTAATTCATCAACATCTTTTCATGTAGACTTACATGGAGTAGGACCAATGACTGGTCCAAGGAAAGCTTTAATTTGCTAGTGACATATTGTTTCCACTAGGAGTTGTTGTAGATCAATCTGAGAACAATTACTAGGTGAATAAAAGAGAGGCAAGGGGAAAGAAAAAGTCAAGCATTACTCTGGAATATATATAAAAAATGGAAACTGAAAATTAATTAAAATATTTATTTTGCTGCCCAGTATGAGGCATTACTGACAGAAAAGGGCTGTATTTTTACCTGTGATTGCTGTTTAGATTTTACCAGAATATATAACCGAACATGTCTCATGACCGTCTTATTTTCACGTAGTATTTCATCCTCTGGCTTTGTGGGGGAACTTTATGCCAAGAGAACTCACTGGAGACTGAGTGACAGATCAGGCTGTTGTCCCACATTCCCTTTCTACTAAATCACAGTTTTCTTTAGATGGAAGGTGGCTATTGTGAAGCTGTCAAACTGAGGAAAGTTAAATGGGCTGAAGTGAAGGCTCCTGTTAACAATAGCAGCTATCTCTGTCAAATGAAAGCTCAGCAGACAGTTACAAGGCAATTCGGCACTGATGGGTGGTCGATTAAAAACAACAAAAGGCAAGATGAATGAAAGGGGAAAATCCCTATTACTTTGTGGTAGAAGCAAGGGGAAAACCAAAAATAAAATAAAAAGCCCACCTCACCCAACCCCGTAGCAATTGGAACAGACTTGTAGTTAGCATGACCTTCATCATCTCAGATATGGCACAATAAAACTGACAAGATTATTTTCTCTTCAAGCAGTGCTGAGATATTTTCATTGGCAAAAATCTGGAGAAGTAAAATAAATGCAGAGTTCAAGGCAATTGAAGAATTCTTGAATCTGATAACAGCTGGAACATAGTGCCACCAGGAAAAATAGCTAGGTTTTGTGCTAAAGAAATTATGACTTGATCATTTTTTTTTACAGTGTGGTATCTGAGAATTTTGAAGGTTACCCTATAGACAACCAGGAGAGGATTAGAGAAAAATTATCTTTGAGCTCAAGGGAGCACCAATTTAAATTGGATTTGAGATATAACTTTTGCATTACCTTAGGAGATGAAAGGTTGTATTGTGCCCTGATAGTTACCCAACTACCTAACCATATGTATTAACTGGATTAGCCTGTAGATTAACAGCTTGCACACCAAGTGCAGGGGGTATTGTGCAATTTCCTCTTTGTGGGACTCATCCTGTTTCAACTGAACTAACATCAAAACTCAGCAATAGTAGGGAGAGCTTCACGAGTTGCTTGTCAGACACAGTGTAAATATACACACTTGTTTCTTAGGAGATAATTGTCACTGTGGGACTTGCTACAACAGGTGTATAAAGTCAGATGAGAGTGTAGGATAAAAGGTGCATTATGTCGTGTAACCATCTTGATGCACAATCGACTTTTGAAACTCTGGTGGAATTTGATAGGAGACAAGCACCTAGACCCACTTAGGTCCCATGAAAGTCCTTTTCTCACAATTTAAATGCTGGGAGGCATTCTGTGAAATTCAGAAAGCCAAGAAAAGCAAATAGGTTCTTACATAGCATACAATTAGGACTCAGGTTGCTGCCAACAGTGGAGACAGGGTTCAAAGAGATTCTGAAAAAAAGACTGCAACGGAGAATTTGGGAGACATATGTGCTCTGTGAACATGATGAACCAACATCTCATTCCAGTTGTATTAGGAAAAAAATAATTCAGTACTAACAATTTTTTCCATTTAACAGTCTCCTGTGACAAGACACAGAACCACAGGCATGATCCAGTCTGACAATTCTGACATATTATTATACCAATTTCTGTCTTTGTAAAATCATGATGCCATTAGAATTTATCAGTGAAATTAAGTTAGTCCACATCATCCTTAGGTTTTGCCCTTTGAAGAAAAGATTGACTATTATTAATTTTATATAGTAATATTCTTGTTTATTTGCCTTACAATAACATTGAGATGCTCTAGTCATGGACAAAGAAAGTAAGTGTTGGGTATAAATGGGCAAAAATAGAAGCAAAAATTTGGTATTCCAAACTTTTATTTTCTGGCATGTTTTTAGCACTGAAGACAGTGTCATGAGTTTCAAGGCTTTTTTTCAATTTCATGCATGAAAATAATATTAACCTACCTCTCAGAGAATCAACCACAATATTCCTCAAAGGCTTCGCAGTGGAGAAAGGCCAGTGTGGTCTCAAGATCACTTTGGGTTAGAGACGCTAAAGCAGGGAGCTGCTAAAAGAGGTCATGTTTCTCCTGATCATGGAAATGTCAATGTCTGTCGTGTTCCCGCTAGGAGCAGACCTGTGATAGCAACTTGCAGGGTTTGCTCTCAGTAATTAGGCGCAAACAGCATCTGTGGGTATCTCTATCATAACCTTTTAAACCAATAACTGAATATTTTTTTCTTAGTTCCTCCCACCTTCTTTCTTCAAATATTAGAAAGGGCTCTTGTGATGGTTTGGNCTCTGCAAGCTCAAATTAGGAGGTAGCTCAAAAGTAGCCTGGTCTTCCTAGAGAATATAAAGAACAGAGGGTGTTTATGCTTGGGGTGTGGATGAATGTGGAGAAATGCAGCTTTTCCATGGTTACACCATTTGCAGTGACAGTGAAAAAAATTACGTCTGCAGATTTCAGGCCAAAGTGTGGTTTAACCATGTGGCACAATTTACAGGGTAAACAAACTTAGCAAGAGCTAACTCTATCAGAAAACTTGTTTAACATGCACAGAAGGCACTGTTAAATTATTTCAGGGCCATAACTCAAAATGCTGAGGAAAATTCTCTTACATTACAGCCAGTGCAAGATTGGATCTGTAGCCAAGTGCATCAACATAAATGTTCAGCCGTCTGGGGAAATAGAAGTCTTACACTGTTACTTAGGGAGAAATGTGCACAGACATGGTGGAGCCCCTTAAGAAACAATCCTCATTTTGTTAAACAATAGGATCAAATTTTCAATCAGGTTATCAAGATTATTGCATTTTCCAACCTTGCCAAGCAAAAAGAAGTATCAGCATGAAGACAGATACATTTTTACAGAATTAATGATGTATGAAATGTGGAAGTGGAGACATACATTTTCATTTTATCCTCTAATTTTTCTTTTTACATTATAAGTGAAAGGAAATGCTTGGAAGTATTTGCAGTTATTCATATCTGTTTATCTTAGAGTGATTATCAGAGCAAACAGTGTCAGGCATTGTGTTTGGATCTGAGCCTGACAAATAGTGCTTGCAGGAAAGAGGATTACTTGCATGAGTCAGTGTTTTCAGGACTGTGCTTGGTACTTGATTTCTACCATGCGTATTCAGTGCCTTATAAATCATCCAGATTCAGAAATCATTTAAGTATTTTATTCATTTATCCCCTCTATTTATATTAGATTTAGTCTTGCTTGGTTTTATCCCCTCTATTTGTATTCAGTTTAGTGCTGCTTGGATTAATCTGTGTTTACATTTTCAAACTGATGAACAGAATGTTCATTTAAGGATAGAAGTGAACTTTCTTACCAAAGATTCATTTATCTTTGCAATATTTCTGTCAGATATGTGGGATAGGTGTGGATTCTCGATGTAGGATTTTACAGCTACAGAAGCGGATTGGAAAACAGACCAGAAATTTAGTGCAGTGAAAATGAGGCTCACCTTGCCCAGGATCACTGTGTCTTTGCTTCCTGTGGGATTTTTGCTTTGAACTGCCACATATACAATGCACAGTCCACCAGTATATTTCATAAGGGTGTAATGTCTTTGCAGCACTGAAAAACGCAGTCCCATCTCTCATGTACACTGTAGTACTTGCTCATCTTCTCTGTGGCCAACCCCTGCTCTATTTACTGTGGCACCGTCACTGGGCCAGTACACAGGACTTGCATCTGCTGTTTGGAATCCTGCTTTGGTAATACATAACCCTGACAAGCTCTCTTTAAGTCAAGTGCTAAACTTACAGCACTTTTTAAGATCTGCATGTGACAAATTTCACTTTTCCCCTTATGAGCAAACACTGTTTCTGAAGCTAAAGCTTCCATTCTCCATAGGCCACGTGTCACCAAAACCCATATCCTATCTGCGTTGCGTTGCTTTTTCAGTGTCTGCCACTGGAAGACCTCCCCCTACCAGTCTCTGTTAGACAACTTGAGTCTTCCTTTTGAACAAGACATTTACAGTTTGATGAAGTTGCTGGTCATTTGCACTGAGCCAGAACCCTACTGCGTTACAGGACGCTTATCCCCAACAATTCATTCTTAAGGACAAATTGACCCCAGGGATTCAAAACATCTCAACCTGAGATCATTTTTAGAGAGCCTTTGTTGCCATTCCTCCACTCATCTGATTAGTTAGGGTGCAATCACAGTGAACACTGAGCTCTTTAGAATACAAGGACACTAACCACACTGCAGGTTTTTTAGAGGCTAGTGTTGTGAAAGACACTGGCAGGCTTGCTTCTTGCCAAATGCTCTATCCTTTCTGTGAAGGCATGAGCAGATCCCAGTAGTGGCCAAGCTTTTGAGGTTCTCTTCAGTTCATTTTAGGAGTTTTCAAGTTTCCTTAGGTTACAAAATTCTGGACAATTTGAGTAAACCTCTTCTAATGATCAGTCAAAAAAAACCCCAACATATATATATTTCTACTGAATTAAAATCTGCTTCTTATCAGGAAGACAACATCATATCTCTGTTCCTTTTCCTATCCCTTCTGTTCTTCCTCCAAAACAAGGCTGCCACAAGCAGATGCTCTACAAAAGCACAATGAGATACTTGAGTTTAGTTTGCCTTTGGTGTTTTCTCCCTCTTCTTCCACCTCTGCCTTCTATTTTTCTATTATTGCTTTTTATGGGATTTTTGTAGGATTATGTTTGCATGAACACAAAAGTCTTCCACTCTAGACCAGGTTAATAAAATGTAAGATTTACCAGGCACAACTCATTTACAATCAGCAGAAACAAAAGAATTCTGCTCTTCAGGTACAAGAGGGGTCCAGTTCTCTGAGGGGAAACCACGGACAAAGATCTGTGAATGTCATGTTGGTACTGACAGCTATAAAACAGCTCCTTAAAGGACTCACATTGCTACTGGATTTAAAAAAAAAAAAAAANTTAAAAAAAAAAAAAAAAAAAAAAAAGAATGAATAAAAATGTCCTTCCATATGTACTGTAGAACATTAGATAGATGAGCCAGTCCTATGTTAGTTGTTCCCTGTTCAACAACTCTGTTTAATATATTTTCAGGTGTGATTATTTAAAGTCATCTTTGCAAGTTACTGTAGCATTATCAATCATTGTTTAACTGTGCACTGGGTTCCCAAAGCCTTTGCGAGTAAATATGCCAACTGAAGGCTTGTTTACCAGAGAAAATACTGGTACACTGGCTAGGAGACAGTTCTAATCAAATATGGTTGCAGTAAGCAGGTGTTTTTCATGTGGAATATACTGGAAATGAGTATGTATCACAGAAATGGCTCTTGGACTATGTATTGCCGTTGATAAATAGGAGAACTCAAAATGGTATCAGCCATTGCAGTTCATAGAATCATAGANCTCAAGCCATGCCAAAGAGGTAGGTTGTGCTGGGGAGTGGTTGGATGGTGAGGGAGACAGACGCGACAGTGATTGTACGTTCCTAGACAGAAGGCATGAATGGTGATATTAGTGTTAAGACAAAAGTATCAACTCATGAGCTGGAAACAGATGCTGCTTTTTCAGACTTTTTAAACTGCTTATTACACTGTTTAAAATATTCTGACTCAAGTCTGTTCCCATTCTATTAGAAGTGTCTTTGGGAGCAGAATTGGACCTCAGTATGAGTGTGAAGGTATTGAATATGCTACAGTATTATTCATGCTAAGCATACAGATTTCCATCTACACTTCGTAATATACAGATAAAATTTGGCAGCAGGTTTCTCCTTCCTCCCAAAGTTCTTGTCTCAGCTTTAATGAAAAGCAAAATGCCTATCAACAGAGCAGTAGTTATAATGCACTTAGTAGCAACTTAATATTTCAGTTGCCTTGAAGAGCTTTTTATACGTAGAGATTAATGGATGGCTACATAAAGAAATTCTTCTAGTGAAAGAATTAATTTTGCTTAATCCTTTTGAAATTAAGAGATGATATGGAGAGATGAGTAATGAAGTGCAGTTTCTGATTGTGAGGTACCTAATAGATAACCACAGGGGTTACTTCTCTCTCACCAGCTGTAATTACACTAATTACTAATACGATGCCAGGAACACTAAGGCAGGCTGAGTGTGACAACAAAAAACAGAGTGCTTCTTAGGAAGTCTTCTTTCTCCATCAGCTGGGCCAGAGGGAGGCTGACTGTGTTAGGAGGCTAATGTGTGCCTTCTCCTGTGGGAGGGAAGAGGCCAAGTACCTCTGTTTCTCACAGGCAACTTGCTTGTTGTGAAAACACAAAACTTGACTTCAGTTCTTTCGAAGGGGAGGCAATTTCAGACCAGAGGCTGAGGAACTGATCTGTGCCTTAAGCAAATTAGTCTTATTCAGACTACTGAAACTATTTTAATGGGTAGGAGTTACTCCTGTGCGTAAAAGTTTGCCAGACTGACCTCATCACTGACAAGAATGTAATGAAAGAAAATGGTGGGTAAGGAGAAGGGAAAATTAATAAACTGTATTTAAGTATGTATAAAATTGCTGGACAAGTGGCCTTGGCTATTAAGCTAAATGGTGCTTGTAAATTCCATTTAATCTTACGAGATTTTCTTTTACTGTAACTCACAGTATCTCAGAGGAAATATTTTAAAGATGAATTCCACATTTCAGCAAAAGAATGACTATCAGATTTCAAGATTTATCAATGGAATGTTTCAAAACAAAATATCTTCTTTTTTCCTTGGAATTACTCTACCATTTATTTTCATTTCCCCAGTTTTCATGTCCACTGTATTATGAACTTCTCTGGGGAAATCTGTTGTTAGATATTTTCACACATGTAGGCCCCCTTCTTCCCCCATGATAAAGGATAAAATTGTGCTCCAGTGTGTACAACACATTCTTGAAATACATCTGAATTCCATTATACAATTTGTCATTTGCATGATACCTTTTGAGTTACCACTCTCAGAGAAGCCTTCTGTGCTACAGAGAAATATACTAGGAAAATGAAAAACAAGTTTGGTGTGAAGTCCATAGGGTAAACTGGCATAGATTGTGTTGAACTGATGGCCTTATTCCCATGAAAGCTCAGGGGTAGAAAATGAGCATCTCAGCGATAGGCACTATTTGCATGTACAGTGTTCCCTCCACATAGGTATTGCTGCAGTGTAACAAGGGCTTTGTAGCTCAGGATGGCAATGTACTACTTTTTTCACTTCAAAGACATTTATTTGATTCCTGCCTGTTCTGGATTTAAGTCTTATTAAGTATCACAAGTGAAATTTGCTCTAAGAGTCTAAGCTCTCTCTTTAATATGGAACAGAAAAGCTAGTTTTGCACATGCTATTCCAATCTAAATCACGCAAGCCTCCATCTAAAATGGTCCTTTTCTATCAGTGGCAGACTGAAGCAAGAGAGATCTCTGTCCCTGGAGAGCACCCACATCCTCTATATGTTTGCTGTACCAGGCACTGTGTCTCCTTAACAGCACTTTGTTGTCTTCTGTGTCACTAAGCACGGTTTCATCCCTACCTTTTCAGCCAAATTTAAGCAATACATCCTACCCCTCTGATGAGACAGAAGTGTAGTTTGCCCACTGAGGTTGCAAGGACAATGTAACAGTCTTACAAAAACAAACAATCTAAATGCTTTGAAGAGCAAGAATCCCATTCCCATTTTACCAGAGACAAACCTGGCAAGAAAAGAATGGCATGTCTGCATGCCTGCTTTAACACAATTGCCTGTCTTCCTTCTTGCAGGAGCAACATTTATGTTTGTTGTGATATGACCCAGATGGGATATGCATTTTGTACAAATGTGGTTTGACATGACTGAGTTAATTTTCTGGGCAGCTCAGGATTAGGGAATTGCCCAGTATTCCCTTCACTGTCTGCTTGCAGCTCCCTCTTCCCTTTTCTTCATTTTTTTTCATTCCCACAAGACTTTTTTTACACCTGAGTAGAGCTCCAGTGCAGTGGTGAAAAGAGCAAATTATAAGTGCAGAACCTCATCCTATTTAGATTGCTTTTTAAGAGCCTTCTCCTTGATGAAGCCATCTCACCAAACCTATAACATCTTATTATAAACACAATGTATTCCCATCACAGCCCTACACAACCAGAGCAGGAAGAAGTGCATAGCAGTCACAGAAGTTTGTTGGCAATCCAAGACTCACTCACTTGTAAAAAATATTTAAATACACTTTATATGAAANTCCTATTTAGATTGCTTTTTAAGAGCCTTCTCCTTGATGAAGCCATCTCACCAAACCTATAACATCTTATTATAAACACAATGTATTCCCATCACAGCCCTACACAACCAGAGCAGGAAGAAGTGCATAGCAGTCACAGAAGTTTGTTGGCAATCCAAGACTCACTCACTTGTAAAAAATATTTAAATACACTTTATATGAAAAAAAAAAAAA